>BPTQ01000002.1:209482293-209517097 GCA_019973895.1 Chrysanthemum seticuspe | reverse complement strand
GATTAAACACAGATTTGACCTTGAGCAACTTTCAATGCAGACTTATGACCAAAGTTGGTGTGATAAGCTTCAAGTGATTCCAATTCAACAAAGCTCACCTATTAAATTAACCTAAAACTCAGGCAAATCCACTGTCCCAAACACTGGTTTAGTGACTGTAGACAACCTATAACTAACAAATCACTTACTAGCTGTAGCAAATGATCAAACCAAGCTTAACTATCTTAACTTCAACTTATTAAACGAGTAAAAACAGTTCATAACTAAAAACACCAATACCAACAAAATATGCAAATTTACTTGAAAAGTGAAAATGAGATTAATACTCACAGGTTCCAACTGTTGTTGCAGACTAAAACCAAACCCAATTCTACATTACCCTAACCTATTCCAACCCAAACAAACTTCTGCAACACCCATTAACAGCTTCCATTCCAATTTTGAGTTCCTGTTGACTTTCGTTGACCATCATGCAAAATTACTTGGAATGGATTTTTGAACTTATAAAAAGGTTTGAATAGCTTAGATAAACAAGATTGAGTTTAAGATTAAGCTTATAGGAGCTTATAAATGAGAGTTGCAAAATGAGATTTTCAACAGTAAACTAAAATCTTGGAACTTTAAGCCAAACTTAAAATTGATTCTCAAAAGTACCATACAATGTTATTTTAACTTGAATAGGATACAAATAAACTTGAACTACAACATTTTATTAAAACTAATACATTTTAAAGAAAATTCGACATTAAAGGAAAAAATGAAAACTAGCTAACTCCTTTTTGCTTCTTCTCTCCTCCTTTTTATAGCTCCACAAGCCTCCACGTGTCCTTATGAGTGAATCCCACCACTCCTCTGAGCCAATGGGAGAGCAGAGGCCATATTGGCTATTTAGTGATTTTTGGCGGGAACGGGGTTTTTTTGACTTTTGGGCCCTCTGAGCTAGCAACTAGGGGGGGGTGGATTGTAGGGTGATGGGAGAGTTGATGTGGAAGAGATAAGGGGAAAAGGTGAGGTGATGGTGAGAGTTGCAGAGTGTACATGGCAAGTGGAAGAAGGAAACCTGCTTGGGAGGGAAAGCTGTTATCAGTTTGACTTGGTTTGACTAGGGGGTTCAAAAAGGGTAAAGACAGGGGTCAAATGGTTTTAAATGGCAGGGTCAAAGGCATTTTGACAAGGCTTATGTATATAAGGACTAGTTTTGTAATTCTTCCAAACTTGAGGGGCCATTCCTGTAATTTTCCAAACTTGACACAAGGACTAAAACTGACAAACTTCAATAGTACAAGGACCAGTTTTGACAATTTCAAATTTCCAGGGACCAAACTTGACATTTTATGAAAGTTCAGGGACCTTTTCTGCCATTTTACAAAAGATTTATTCAAGGACCATTTTTGACAAATTAGAATATTTCAGGGACCTTGAATAACATTTTTCTTTATTTAGATTTACCAGGGACTGTTTTTGATAACTTTTGAAACTTGGGGGACTAAAACTGCCAATTATGCAAACTTTATACGTTTTTCACCAGATTTTGACATTTTTGCATTTAAAACACATAAAACACTTATTTGTGATATTTTTATCATTTTGATGCATTTCTGAGTGTTTTCAGATGTTTTTGCAGTTTAAATGGTACAAAAATGATGAGTATTTAGACACTCATCAATGATCCAAAACTTCTAAACACCTTATGCGTAGAAATAATCCCACGTTTAAAACCAAGCTTAAAAACAATGATCCACACGTAAAGTTTGAAACTTTTTGCTAAAAACAGATATTTTAACACCTAAAAATGTTGAAAGTACAAGAATCTTGGATTGAAAAGTGTAAAAAATGAGTTTTTAAACGTGACAAAGTTTGAAACCGTATTAGGCGTAAGACCAAATAACTTCAAAAACAAAAGATTTTTACCCAACTATTTGGCGAATGATACCACTGTTAGGTTCCCATATTAGTAACACAAGCATCAATATAAGAAATGGAGAAGAGAAGTGATCAGATGAACAACACACACACACACACGTATGAATATGTGAAAGGTTATGCGTAAAGTGAAACGTGAATTGAACAACCAACCTTCAATAGAAGGTTTACAAGAGTATTTATAAGAGGGAACTAGGGCAACATACTAAGTTCCCATCCTTTCCTTATTATGCTTGGGCCAAGGCTTATGGGCCTTCTACATAAGCCTTAGCATAATATCAAACATAAAGGTCTAATTAAGTTAACTATTACATATTAATTACTAACACTTGAATTCTAGTTTAGGAGTGATTCCAACACATCGGTCTGAATGTTGAATGGTTGCATTTTATACAGGAAGGGGATGACTATTTCTACGTGACAAGATATGATGGTAGGGATGGTAAAGAATTCAGGGGATACGACGAAGACCACCACCGTTATTCTCGATTTAAGAGCCGTGTTTGGGCTGACACAAACAGGCCTTAGGTATTACTTAATATATAACTTAAACTTGTATTAGCTTTATTAGTAAGTTCATGTATTGTATTAAAATGTGTATTTAAGACAAATGTGAACTTCATCGACAGAGAATTTCAACTGATTTCTTAAGTGGGATAGGCTAGGCAGATCGTATTAGGATTAATTGTGGAGAAGACTACTTTATGGTTCCTGTGGTCCGTGTTAATGTTCTGTTGGATCGAAATACTTTAATCAAACTAACTTAAATAGCTTGTTAAGGTTTAACAACCTCGGATAAATCCTAAGTTATTAACAAAGAAACACTGAGTAATCTTTATCAAGTAAGCGGAATTTACTTAACAAAGCTAAGAAGAATAACTTTTATTATTAACTCTAAATCTGCTTATTATGCAGATACTCTAAACAACTCTAAGATTATCGAACTTTTCTCTAAAACTCTAAATAACTTGTGAATTCATAAACTCTAAAACTCATAGACTCGTATCTCTAATGCAAATCTAGGAGTCCTTTTATAGGCTCAAGGATATCCTAGTCGGTTTACAAATTGTATCCTTGTACGACAAGTAATCTAATACAGAACATTCTAGAGTTATAATACTTTCCATAAACGAATATAACAGTTCTTTGTTCTTGCAGTACTTTGACTTTGTTATGCAGTACTTTGACTTTATCTTTAGTTGTACTTTGACTCTTTGACTTTAAGCAGTACTTTGCAACTTACAGTACTTTCATATCTTCAGTACCTTTATATCTTCAGCACTTTCATATCCCAACAATCCTCCTCTAACTTGAATTCTACTTGATTGACTTCAAGTCCCTTTGTGATTATATCTTTAACAGCTTCATCTTTAAGAATAGATTGTTTCTTAGTCTTTGGATTGTATCTCTGTAGTGTCTGTGCTTGTCAAAGTATCTCTTGAACTATTCTTTCACAGCATCATCCAGCAAGCTCCATCTTTACAGCAACACAGCAACATATGACAATTTGTACATTAATTCAGTTTAAGTTGCATACTATTCTCATCACTTCCAGGTGTGTTAACTCCTGTGAGAGGTGAATCATTGAAAATTTAATAGATTTAGATCTCTTTACCAAAGCCATTAACTCTGGAGTAGCCGAATGTTTTGGTGTGTAAGACCATGGTACACTGATAACCATATGATTTTTAGCAAATCACCAGCTATCAACAGATTTGAGTTGTCTTTACCAAAAGCTGTACCCTTCTGGACTAGTTAGTTCTTCTATCTAATGGTGAACTAATTACCAATAATGGTTTTTCCACAGCCTTTACCACAAGCCATTTTCTTGTGGGCTAGCCAACTCTTCACAATAACTGATATGGTGAGTTGATTACCATACAACTTATTAGCAAGTTGTCAACTAAAAACGGATTTCAAATATCTTTACCAGAGCCGTTTGCTCATGGATTAGCCAATCCTTTTTTAACCATGGTGGATTGATGACATATTGATGTTGCCATCTCAAAATCCATTTATTTCATCCAACCTTTGTTTCAAAATATTTGTTACTTAACAAAAGGTTTCTTCCAAAAATCATTTAACTGGTTTAAAAGCTGCAAGCAGTACTTTGATGAAAGTACTGTTTGATCAGCAGTACTTTGAATAAAGTACTGTTTTATCAAAAATAATTTACTTAATGAAATTCATACCAGTTTGTTCAGCATTATCAGCAAAGGCAGTCCAGTTGATAAACAAATTTATGACCATGCAAGCTGTTTCATTATCCTCTTCTACTTCCATTCCGTGCTCTAGCATTCTTCTCATGAGCTCAACAGTAAGAGGATATCTTCTGTCTGCAAACATGTGGATCATCATTCCATTTTCTAGCTCTAAAACATGAACTCCAGACTCTTCAAAGAATCTCCAGTTGACAATTTCCCAATTTTCTTGATTCTTCCAAATATCATCAGTGTTTTCCTCTTCAGTTTCCCACACAGTTATGAGATCTCCAAGTAGAACTAAACCGATTCCTTCTGATGGATTATGTTCAAAATAAGCCTTCACCACATAATATAAATAGAATAGATCCACTCTATCTATAATGTGCAATAAATCTCATAGCCTATTAAAGGCTTTGAAGCTCTCATCTTCTTTATGAAAAATTACATAATCTCCATCTTTGAATTTTACAACTTCAAAAGCACTAATTTTAGATCTTTTCATCTTCATATCAGCATCTTATTTGGAATATTCAAAATCTACTACTCTGAGATAATTTTTTAGTTCATCCTTAGTCTCATATCTTAATTCAACTTTTTCTTTCTTTGAGAACTGTCTATCTTCAACTTCAGTTTTTCTTTTTCTTTTTAAACTTTTCTTCCTTTCTTCTTCAGTCCAATAATATTCTTCTTTATAATCTTTGATGCCTGCAACATTCTTCTTATAATCCTCTGTCTCAGCATCATATAATCTTTTCATATCAACATAGTTTAGCTTCTGCAATCCTTTATATCCTCGACCTTTCAAATAAGCCATCATAGCATTTCTATCTTTAGCTAAATTAGGTCTTCTTGGCATATATCTAACAGGAGTAGGTGACTCTAATGGTTCAGCAGCTTCAGCATCTAATTCATCTTGTAACTTCTTAGTTGCTTCTCTACTCTGAGCTTCTTTAGCTTCCTGAGCTTCTCTATCTTTAGCATTTAATTCTTCTTGAAGCTTTCTAGCTGCAGCTTCATTCCTAGCAACTTCAATTGCTCTAAGTTCTGCCAAAGTTAGTTTCTTCTTCTTGGTTTCTACCAGAACACCCTTTCCTTTATCCTTAGGATTAATTGCAGGTTGAGAAGTTCTTTGTTGTTCTTCTTCTTGTACTCCTGGAATAGTAACACCACCTCTTGGTTGTGATAAATCTTGCAAAATTACATCAATGAATTCGTCATCACTAGCAGTATGTATTCTTTGAGGTGTATCAACTTCCTTTGGTATAGCAGTTGTTAAGGGACCAGCTTGTTCTTCATGTGGAATAGTTGAAGGACCAGCTTCCTCTTCAAAGTCCAATACTCTTGGTGTAACCAACTCTTGTCTGTGAGTTCCAGTGAAAGCACTTTGTTGTTCAGTACCTTGATCTTCAGATCTTTCTTTTTCAGTACTTTCAATGTCAACATGCTCTTCAGTACCTTGAGGTTCTTTTTCCTTAACAACATCTTCTTTCGAATTCTTTTCTTCTAAATTCCTCCCCAATTGGACAGAAGATGGTTTAGGAACCTTTTTGCCTTTGTTTTTCTTCTTAAATTGCCTACGGCACTTGTGTTCTTCCTTAACCCATAAGCGATAACGTTTGATAAAAGGCGTAACAAAATTCTTTAACCTCTTATACTTGAGCATCAACCTCTTAATCTGTTTTGTTTGAGCCTCAGTAGTCTTCATCAACTTGACTAACTCCCTTGTCAAAGCATAATTATCCAGTGATAAACCTTCAGGAGGTATAGTATGTGGATCATCTCTTTGAATGGGTGAATGTTCCTCTGGGTAAGAATCAGGAACAGTACCTTGAACTTCAATACTTGGGGAAGCAGTACCTTGAGTTGCAGTACCTTCTGGAGATGCAGCACTTTGAGAACCAGTACTTGCAGATGCAGTACTTGTAGGTGCAGTACCTTCACTTGCTTCATCATCTTCAGCATCAGCTCTAACAGCTTGAACAACTTCCATCATGGAAGTAGTTAAAGGAGTGTCTGGACCTCTGAATAGATCACTTCTTCTCGCCATAAAGGTAAAATTTTTTGGTTGTTGTACAATAACAGGAAGTAAATCTGTAGGCTTTGGTATATCAACAAGTTGTTTGTTCAGAAAAACTTGAATAAACCTGGGATACATTAACCATTTTGATCCATGAGTGATGTGAGAAAGCATGCCATCTAGAATCAGCCTTGAAAAATTGAAAACACGATCTGTAGCCAATCCCACCATAGCAGATGCAATGTTAGATCCAAATTGCTCCCATGAAGTACTTTTAGCACTAATACAGTGAAGCAACACATGCACTAAGAACTTCCATTGAGGACAAAATAGTTGTTTCCTGAAAGTTTGTTCTGTTAAAGACCTTTCATAACCAAGGTGCCCAAAAGTTTCCCAAATCAACTCCTTAGCAAAACGAACAGCCCCTTCTTCATCATTAAACAACAAGTCTTCTCAAATAGATGCTTCAGTAATATTTACAGTTCTTCCAACAACTGTAGCCCTAATATAAAATTCATCATTCTCCATATTATCCCTGGCAGTAGCCCAAAACTCTTGAATCCAAGGTTCAATGATATCCGGCTCCACTAAAAAAGCATAACTAATTGGCGACCCAGTGAGATAATCAATAATATCATGAAAAGCCTCATTATCTTCAGTCTTGTCTAAATTCGCCACCATATTGTGCTTTGAAATAGTAGGACGATTCGCCATGGTTTATTATGTAAGCACAATGAGAATTGTAATCGAATAATAAAGAGATGAGAGAAATATGGAAAAGATTCTAAAGTATCAATATGAGAGGGAAAATCGGAAAGTAGTTATTTATAGGTGAGATTTGAAAAATCACAGCCCATAATAACAAAGTGACCGTTAGTAGAATTACCCCTCAATATTACCGTTGGAACAGTACTTTAATAATACAAACAGTACTTCCACGTATGCAGTACTTTCCCAAACAATACTTTCCAAGCAGTACTTTCATGAAAAACAGTACTTTTCCAAATCCTTCTGTATAAACTAAGTATACATAAATATCCTCCCCTCAAGCAATGCACAGGACTATACTAATACTAAATAGTCCTCCCGTTACATGTAGCTCAGTAGTTAATCATGCCAATGCTCACCACCAAGTGATTGAATCTTGAAACATCAAAGCCTTTGGTGAGTAAGTCAGCTACATTATCATCTGTGTGAACCTTAACCACATTAATGAGCCTGTGCTCATAGCAATCTCTGATAAAATGATGCCTAATCTGTATGTGCTTGGTCTTGGAATGATAGACTGGATTCTTCACAATACAGATAGTACTCTCATTATCAATATTGATAGGAGTATTCTTAAAATTGAACCCATAATCCAAAAGTTGATTTTGCATCCACAGAACTTGTCCACGACAACTTGTAGCAGCTACATATTCAGCTTCAATAGAGGATGTTGCTGCAATTGTTTGTTTCTTACATTGCCAAGAGACTAATCTTCTGCCAAGATATTGGCATCCTCGAGTTGTTTATCTTCTATCATAATTATCACCTGCATAATCACTATCTGAAAAAGCTTCCAAGTGAAAAGGTGACTCTTTTGGATACCATAACCCCAACTTTAGTTGTTGCTTCAAATAACAGAATATTCTCTTCACTGCATTCATGTGAGAAATCTTTGGTGAGACTTGATATATTGCACATAAACAAACTGCAAACATGATATCAGGCCCGGATGCAGTAAGATACATAAGAGAGCCAATCATTGATCTGTATAACTTAACTTCAACAGGTTGACCATCTTCATCTTTGCCCAACGAGTTGATAGATTTAATAGGTGTAGTAACAGTCTTCATATCATCAAAATTGAACTTCATAAGTATGTCAGTAACATACTTGTCTTGACTTATGAAAATGCCTTCCTTTGACTCTCCCATTGAACTCATTTGAAATTCTTTCTGCATCAGCTGCTCAAACTCCTTAACCATAGACTGTTTAGTAGCTCCAAAGATGATATCATCAACATAGACTTGAACTAACATGATATCCTTCTTGTCTTTCTTGATAAACAAAGTCTTGTCAATAGCTCCCCTTCTGTATCCATGTTGCAATAAGAATGTAGAGAGTCTCTCATACCAAGCTCTAGGTGCCTGATGAAGACCATAAAGAGCCTTAACCACCTTGTAGACTTTGTTTGGGTGTTTAGGATCTTCAAAACCAGGAGGTTGCTTGACATAAACTTCCTCTGTAATCTTGCCATATAAAAAGGCACTCTTGACATCCATCTGGTAAACTTGAAATCCCATATAAGAAGCAAAAGCAAGAAATATCCTAATAGCTTCTATCCTTGCTACAGGAGCAAACACTTCATCATAATCTATTCCTTCTTCTTGTCTGTAGCCTTGTGCTACTAACCTTGCCTTGTTCTTGATCACATTACCTCTTTCATCTCTCTTGACTCGAAAGACCCATCTGGTTCCAATGACTCTCTTCCCATCTAGAAGATCACATAAAACCCAAACTTCTTGTAGTTTAAATTGAAGAAGTTCTTCCTGCATAGCTTCAACCCAACTTTCTTTTGTCAATGCTTGAGCAATATTCTTTGGTTCCTCTTGAGAAATAAAGCAAGTTAACAGACATGTTTGATGGTCTTTATGATTCAGCCTGTTCTGTTTATAGACAAAGCTAAGTAAAGCATTATGAGGTTTAGTAAAACTCTTAGCTATGTGTCTAGTCATTACTCCATAAGTAGAAGGACCAATGATTTGATCAGAAGGATGATTCTTATGAATTCTTAAGCTTGGAGACTGTGGAACTTCATAAGTATCCTCCAAATTAGTGATATCAACATCTTCATTGGAATCTGAGAAAATACCTTCATCTTCAAGTTCATCATCAGTATTGTCACACCCCCAAAATATCGCAGCGGAACGATAGTGTCATTGGGGTATGACGTCATAGCACAAAGTATGGATAAAGAAAACGACCTCTATAATGAGACGTTTTAATGAGTTTACCATTCGATTAAATAAGTTAAAGTTTACAACACATGAGATTCCAAAGTTTGACAATACATAAGGGTTTACAAAACATGTCGAATGGTAATAGATAAAAACACTAGACTCCAATGTATGCCATGAGACCCAAAAGCTTCATGAAATGCTATCGCCTTACAACCTGAGATAAATATGCCAAAAAGTGTCAACACAAAGGTTGGTGAGTTCATAAGTTTGTGATAAAATGATCTGAAATACTTAGAGAAATGTTCACACAGCAAAGGCATTGTAAATCCACTCAGTTCCAAGTTCCGCCCATACAAAACTTGCAACCTATGTGTTCACAACCCATTGCCTAAAATAGAATGACAATCATGAATATGCGCATTAAGGTAGTTAAAAGTATAAATGTCAACACAAGGGTCTTCCAACATATAAATATTGGGGTGTTTGTAAATTAATAGCCTTCCAACAACTTAATTTGGAGCCACTAATTCTTGTATGTTTGTAAATTAATAGCCTTCCAACAACTTAATTTGGAGCCACTAATTCTTGTATGTTTGTAAATTAATAGCCTTCCAACAACTTAATTTGGAGCCACTAATTCTTGTATGTTTGTTCCAAATATGCATATGAAATCAAGTATAACCCAATCAAGTATATAACGCAATCAAGTGTAAAGTATACGTAATATTGTTTGGCAAAAGAGTTTAAATGTTTGGATAAATAAGCATATATCTCACCCCAAATAGTTTATAGGAATTTAAATGAGTAAAAGCGGGGTATGAACTCACCTGGTATGATTGATATGCTAACAAAATGAAGTGCACTAAAATGAGGCTCGGAAACTATCCGCGACCTAAAATGAATGTCATGACTTGAGTTATGATATGTTGTCGTGAATGCGTGATACAATGTTGTGCATGCAACTCCATATGATATCCATACCACTTGTACGTTTTGGAAATAATGTTTATCTTCAAAATATGTTTATGACATCCCGTCATATTATAAAATACTTTACAAGTATTTACGTTGAAATGATATCCCACGATAGTCATTTAATGATTTATTGTGAAATTATAACTTTTCGTCGTAAAATAATGTCGTTGAAATTTTCATGAAAGTGACTAAAATGGCCTTGAAAAGTTAGTCGTAAAATGGTGCACGTCGAGTGTTAGGAAGTGAACTCAACGGTTTTGGGAAGCTTGTATCATTATCTCAAAGTTTTAGTGTTTAAGTTTCCATCCTAGAGGTCTCGATCACCAAGAAAAATATAGGTTAAGTATTGCACTTTAGTCCAAAAATCTAGTTTAAAGGATGGTTTTCGGCCAAGTTTGAGTGACTATATGTTATTCGTTACAACTCCGCTCACCAAACGGTTTAACATTTTGGAAAATATGCTAGGCGAACTTACTTTTACTAGAAGACATCACGTTATAAAAAGTTCTACATCATTGTTAAAAACGTCCGCCAACATGGTCCTTTAGTTGCCGTAGTATGTTTGTAATAAAGAATATATTAATTTTGCTAATAGAATAAAGTTGCGGCAACTTGGTTTATCGCGTGTAATTTAATCGTTACAAGTCCGTTTTCTACGTTTTCTACCTCCTTAGATTCGTGTCAAAGTATACTAATATATTTTTGATAAGTCGACACAATTTATAAAGCTTAAGACTCATTTTTGACTCGTAAAGAGTGACATTTTCAATGCTGAAATTTCTGAAATTAATAGTTTTTATCGTCAAACTTGAAAAATTCATAACTTCTTCGTTATAGCTCCGTTTTAATCCGTTCAAGCGGCCACTTTTTCGTTTTAAAGTGTATTTTCTAAATATCTAGCCCAAAAATATTTAACTACTGTCGGATTTTCCCAGAATTAAAATTATGGACAGACCTTATTTAAAACGTGTCGAAATGAGTTTTTCTCGCGCCAAACCTATTCTAACCCATTCAAAACAACTCCGGAGCTATTCTAATCCTACCATACACCTTCTTAGGGTGTCATGGTTTCCTAGACATCTCCAAAACTAATATATAACAAGGAATAATTATAGGATGACTTATATATATTCATAACTCTTCAAAATCAATGAAAAAGTGGTACAACATCATATGACTTGCATGTTTTTGCTCAAATATGATGAAATGATTATGAAATGAATATGAAAGATAAAAAATGGACATGAGATGCTGACTAGAATACTTGATGAGGTTTATGAGAACAAAAGGGTTAATCCTAATCACCCAAGGTTTTTATTTCAAAACCTATACAAAGAGTGTAACTAGATTGTGAAAATAGCTTGACTTGAAAAATTTATTATCTTCTTGATTGGGTCTCCTTATGGCCGGTTCTAGAGTGGAAATGGAGAGAGTAGTGTTTTTTTTTCACATTTGATGTATGTGTAGTGTGTGTTGTGATGATATTATTATGTATATTATGCAAGATATTTGTACAAAGAGTGTGTGAGTCACTTGGGCATGTCGACATACACATGATATTTAGAATACTTGTATCTTTTGTAATAAAATAAATGTACAAGTGTAGGATGAGTGTGTAGATATTTAAAGGTAATTAGTAACTTGTGTATATATTTGAGTATTTAGGGTAGCGTTAGAAAAAAATAACTTTTCACGGGTCAAGATAAAATGTATTGAGGTTATAAAAATTATAAAAATACATTTCTAGAAAGATTTGAGTGAATAAATATTTATCGGGTTGAATTTAAGAAAACCGTCGTAATTTATATAAACATAACAATTTATATACGAAATAAATTTAAAACATTGGGTAAACTAATAATAATGTTTTTATAGACTTAATATGAGTATAAAAATATATTGTGATTAATTTTTGGAAGTATCGTATTAAATGTTCAAAATAATGTTTACGCGATAACGTTTATTTAATAAGAAATTATATGTTTAATGTGAAATGCAAAACCATGCATAACTAGTATGATGAATGTAGAGTTTGAGAAATGACCAAAAATTGAGAATTGTGACATTCTTCCCATGTCAGAGGAATCACGTCCTCGTGATTCAATCGATGATACCTAATGTTCTATCCTAAGGTTTCGCGAAATCAAGTGTATGGTCAAAGTGTTTATGCCAAAACTTATGCGTCTAGGGAAAACGTACCAGTTACGCATTGCGGGCTGCCTCGGTCCCTATATAGAATGCTCGATCTCGAGGTGGACTGATATTGAGTACAGGGTTCGGGTTGTTTCCTTCAATTGCTAAAGCTACGTGTTGGTTACCTTGTGGTTGCCTCTGCGTTCCATTCAACTTAGGACAATTATTCCGGAAGTGGTTCGGGCTGTTACATTCAAAGCAAGTCCTTTGATTATTTCTCATGTTGCCCATGTTAGCCGATGCTACCTGTGTTTTACACTGCTCCTTAAAATGGCCGTATCGATTGCAATTTGTACACAAGCGGCAGGGCTTGGTCTTCGGATGATGATAAGCACATTTAGCACACTTGGGATGTGTACCCGCATACTCTCTTTGTTCAGTACCAGTTGCCACAAAAACTCTTGCCCTTTTGTTGTCTGCTACCACATCCATTTGCTTATTCGACCCGCTCGCTTCCTTCCTCTTGTCACTGCTCTTCAAAGCACCATTTCTAACCATCTCGTCTGTCAGGGTTCCTGCCCTTAGTATTGCACTTTGTATTGTAGACGGCTCAGTAGTTTTCACAGTTCCACAGATTTCGGGGACAAGACCATATATGTATCTCGAGATTCTCTTGGACTCAGGGGTAACTAGATGAGGAACTAGTCTGGCTAATTCATGAAATCGGTCTGTGTAGGCTGCGTGACCAGCCCCTATCATGGAGTGGTGATAAAATTCATCTTCCAGTTTCTGCATTTCATTGTCCGGGCAGTACTCCTCTTTCAATAATGCCTTAAATTCGTCCCATGTCATACCTGTAGCTGCTTCTCTGCCCCTAGCCTGTAGCTGTGTGTTCCACCATGTCAATACCTTCCCTGATAGCAAGCAAGCAACATACTTCACCCTCTGATGTGTGGCACAATTGCTGATGTCGATCACTGACTCTGTCTTCTCTACCCATCGAGTATACGCCAAAGCACCTCCTATACCATCAAACTCCATGGGTTTGCATGCCGAAAATTCCTTATATGTGCATCCGATTCTGTTGTTGTTGTTGTTGTTGTTGTTGTTGTTGTTGGTGTTGTTGTTGTTGCCACTGCCAACTACATTGTTGGTTTCACCAGTACCGTTCCCGTGGTTTCCCGAGTTATTCATATGGTTTCCAACTTGTGTGACAATAGTGGGAAGCAAGATTTGAAGTTGTTGAGCGATGATGGCAGCAAAATCAGGGTTTCCGCCAGTGTTGTTGTCAGTGTTACCCATGTCGCTACCGCCTCCTCTACCTCCACGCTCACCTGTCATTCCACCCCTTGGTGTCGCACCACCTCGGTTAGTGCTGCGTGTTACCCTCTTTGGTGCCATGATCTCTGCAAGGAAAGGACAATTGAGTTCCCAATGTCTATACTTAACGTCCTCAAACGTAATACCACGCAACAAATTGGTTCCTAAGGTGTACCCACACCGATCTACGTATGCGTGGTCGCATATGTCCACGTGGGTTGTGAAGCAATTATAATTATGGTGGCCAACATAATTATAAATGTTTCATTTCACACGTGTACATACCACCAAGCATACATGTCTCGGCGATTGTTGTTACTGAAATAGATAGCCATTCTATCATCCGATTCTAAACAGTGGAGGAGGAATTTAGGGTAGGTATCTAGGGAGAGTCGCACTTGGTGTATAGGAAATTCCGTTAGGTGCTAAAGTCACAATGAGGTTTGGTCGCCAGCAGTTCCCAAAGTATCCTCAAGAGAACTCCCATCCTCGGGCAAAATCATCAAATCTATCCAGCTTTATAGTAACACTTATTTAGCTCGATCTCGCATCTCATCAAACAAGAACTGTCACGAGATCAAGTTAGATAAGTGCTCATTACTGAGCTCCATATCTTTGATGACCCAACTAGATTTTGGGACTCCCCTATTGGTACAAGGAAACTACGTTATCCAATGAGGTGGTTCTAGAAGGAATACTTAAGAAAACATATGCGCACGAAAAGTGTGTAAGGCGATAGGAAAAGAAAGGATCGACATGAAAGCGGTTATAGTCTAGGAACTAAAATGCAACCTAGTTCTCTATAACCAAGTCTCTGATACCAATATGTCACACCCCCAAAATATCGCAGCGGAACGATAGTGTCATTGGGGTATGACGTCATAGCACAAAGTATGGATAAAGAAAACGACCTCTATAATGAGACGTTTTAAAGAGTTTACCATTCGATTAAATAAATTAAAGTTTACAACACATGAGATTCCGAAGTTTGACAATACATAAGGGTTTACAAAACATGTCGAATGGTAATAGATAAAAACACTAGACTCCAATGTATGCCATGAGACCCAAAAGCTCCATGAAATGCTATCGCCTTACAACCTGAGATAAATATGCTAAAAAGTGTCAACACAAAGGTTGGTGAGTTCATAAGTTTGTGATAAAATGATCTGAAATACTTAGAGAAATGTTCACACAGCAAAGGCATTGTAAATCCACTCAGTTCCAAGTTCCGCCCATACAAAACTTGCAACCTGTGTGTTCACAACCCATTGCCTAAAATAGAATGACAATCATGAATATGCGCATTAAGGTATTTAAAAGTATAAATGTCAACACAAGGGTCTTCCAACATATAAATATTGGGGTGTTTGTAAATTAATAGCCTTCCAACAACTTAATTTGGAGCCACTAATTCTTGTATGTTTGTAAATTAATAGTCTTCCAACAACTTAATTTGGAGCTACTAATTCTTGTATGTTTGTAAATTAATAGCCTTCCAACAACTTAATTTGGAGCCACTAATTCTTGTATGTTTGTTCCAAATATGCATATGAAATCAAGTATAACCCAATCAAGTATATAACGCAATCAAGTGTAAAGTATACGTAATATTGTTTGGCAAAAGAGTTTAAATGTTTGGATAAATAAGCATATATCTCACCCCAAATAGTTTATAGGAATTTAAATGAGTAAAAGCGGGGTATGAACTCACCTGGTATGATTGATATGCTAACAAAATGAAGTGCACTAAAATGAGGCTCGGAAACTATCCGCGACCTAAAATGAATGTCATGACTTGAGTTATGATATGTTGTCGTGAATGCGTGATACAATGTTGTGCATGCAACTCCATATGATATCCATACCACTTGTACGTTTTGGAAATAATGTTTATCTTCAAAATATGTTTATGACATCCCGTCATATTATAAAATACTTTACAAGTATTTACGTTGAAATGATATCCCACGATAGTCATTTAATGATTTATTGTGAAATTATAACTTTTCGTCGTAAAATAATGTCGTTGAAATTTTCATGAAAGTGACTAAAATGGCCTTGAAAAGTTAGTCGTAAAATGGTGCACGTCGAGTGTTAGGAAGTGAACTCAACGGTTTTGGGAAGCTTGTATCATTATCTCAAAGTTTTAGTGTTTAAGTTTCCATCCTAGAGGTCTCGATCACCAAGAAAAATATAGGTTAAGTATTGCACTTTAGTCCAAAAATCTAGTTTAAAGGATGGTTTTCGGCCAAGTTTGAGTGACTATATGTTATTCGTTACAACTCCGCTCACCAAACGGTTTAACATTTTGGAAAATATGCTAGGCGAACTTACTTTTACTAGAAGACATCACGTTATAAAAAGTTCTACATCATTGTTAAAAACGTCCGCCAACATGGTCCTTTAGTTGCCGTAGTATGTTTGTAATAAAGAATATATTAATTTTGCTAATAGAATAAAGTTGCGGCAACTTGGTTTATCGCGTGTAATTTAATCGTTACAAGTCCGTTTTCTACGTTTTCTACCTCCTTAGATTCGTGTCAAAGTATACTAATATATTTTTGATAAGTCGACACAATTTATAAAGCTTAAGACTCATTTTTGACTCGTAAAGAGTGACATTTTCAATGCTGAAATTTCTGAAATTAAAAGTTTTTATCGTCAAACTTGAAAAATTCATAACTTCTTCGTTATAGCTCCGTTTTAATCCGTTCAAGCGGCCACGTTTTCATTTTAAAGTGTATTTTCTAAATATCTAGCCCAAAAATATTTACCTACTGTCGGATTTTCCCAGAATTAAAATTAAGGACAGACCTTATTTAAAACGTGTCGAAATGAGTTTTTCTCGCGCCAAACCTATTCTAACCCATTCAAAACAACTCCGGAGCTATTCTAATCCTACCATACACCTTCTTAGGGTGTCATGGTTTCCTAGACATCTCCAAAACTAATATATAACAAGGAATAATTATAGGATGACTTATATATATTCATAACTCTTGAAAATCAATGAAAAAGTGGTACAACATCATATGACTTGCATGTTTTTGCTCAAATATGATGAAATGATTATGAAATGAATATGAAAGATGAAAAATGGACATGAGATGCTTACTAGAATACTTGATGAGGTTTATGAGAACAAAAGGGTTAATCCTAATCACCCAAGGTTTTTATTTCAAAACCTATACAAAGAGTGTAACTAGATTGTGAAAATAGCTTGACTTGAAAAATTTATTATCTTCTTGCTTGGGTCTCCTTATGGCCGGTTCTAGAGTAGAAATGGAGAGAGTAGTGTTTTTTTTTCACCTTTGATGTATGTGTAGTGTGTGTTGTGATGATATTAATATGTATATTATGCAAGATATTTGTACAAAGAGTTTGTGAGTCACTTGGGCATGTCGACATACACATGATATTTAGAATACTTGTGTCTTTTGTAATAAAATAAATGTACAAGTGTAGGATGAGTGTGTAGATATTTAAAGGTAATTAGTAACTTGTGTATATATTTGAGTATTTAGGGTAGCGTTAGAAAAAAATAACTTTTCACGGGTCAAGATAAAATGTATTGAGGTCATAAAAATTATAAAAATACATTTCTAGAAAGATTTGAGTGAATAAATATTTATCGGGTTGAATTTAAGAAAACCGTCGTAATTTATATAAACATAACAATTTATATACGAAATAAATTTAAAACATTGGGTAAACTAATAATAATGTTTTTATAGACTTAATATGAGTATAAAAATATATTGTGATTAATTTTTGGAAGTATCGTATTTAATGTTCAAAATAATGTTTACGCGATAACGTTTATTTAATAAGAAATTATATGTTTAATGTGAAATGCAAAACCATGCATAACTAATATGATGAATGTAGAGTTTGAGAAATGACCAAAAATTGAGAATTGTGACAAGTATCTGCTAATCCAGGCATGGTAGGATCATCCAAATAATCTAAAGTACTGTCAGCTGTTGCAGCAGTACTTTGGTCAAAAGTACTGTCCACAGTACTGGGAGAGTACTCTGCAGTCTTGTTCTTCTTTTTTGCTTCTTCATAAGCTCTTCTTTGTTCATCAGTGTAAAAATATGCCATTACATCTTGTAAAAGCATCTGATTAAGTGTCTCTTGAATATCTTGATCCTCAGCAGATAGTGAAGATTTTGGTTTATCAGTACTTTTCTTTGGTGCATCAGTACTTTGTGTTGGAACTTCAGTAGTTTGCTTTGTAGCATCAGGAACAGCATCAGGTTTAATATGAATTCCTTGAACAACATACTGTGAGTCTTCTACATCATGTATAGGTTGATTTTCTTCTCTAGTAGGTACATAGTTCATAAAAGGAGTTAAAACCTCAAGATCAAACATCCAATCAGGACCTTTACCCTTCTGATTGTCTTGATCTTCTAAAAACTCAACATGAAGACAATATTGAACCTTTTTAGTGACTCTGTTGTACACTCTAAAGACCTTACTGTTAGTGCAATAACCCAATAAGTATCCTTCTTCTGACTTGCCATCAAACTTCCCCAGATTATCAATTGTATTTAAAATTGTGAGAGGGCATCCAAAAGGCTTCATAAAACGAATGTTGGGTTTATTGCCCATCAGCAATTCATAGGGTGTCTTCATCTGTGGTTTGGTGACTGAGACTCTGTTGAGTACATAGCAAGCAGTACTTACAGCTTCTGCCCAGAATTGAATAGGTAGATGGGAATCTGCTAGCATTGTTCTTACTGCTTCAATCAAAGTCCTAGTCTTCCTCTCTGAAACACCATTCTGCTGTGGTGTTCTTGCAATACTAAACTCCCTCTTTATGCCTTTGTTTGCACAAAATTCATCCATAAGCTTGTTCTTGAATTCAGTTCCATTGTCACATCTAATACCTCTGACCTTGAGTCTTAATTGGTTTTCCAGTGCTATTATTAATGTCTGAATAGCATCAAAAGTATCATCTTTAAATCCCAAGAAAAATACCCAACTGAATCTACTGCAATCATCTGTTACAACCAAGCAGTACTTTTTCTTGTTTAAACTTGCCACAGAAACAGGTCCAAACAAATCCATATGTAACAGCTCCAATGGTTCTCTAATAGTTCTATCCTCAAGCTTCTTGCAGGAAGCTTTGTGTTGTTTACCCTTCTTACACGCCAAACAGGAGTGTTCATTCTTGTAAGTCTTTGAAGGTAAACCTCTAACTAAATTGCCTTTAACCAATTTGTTGATATTCTTGAAATTTACTTGGCCCAATCTTCTATGCCATTGGTGTGCCTCTTCAGATGTTGCTTTAGCCACCAAACATGTGGCTCTTCCATAAGAATGTAGACTCTTCATGTCTAAACTATACACATCATTTGTCCTTGGCACTCTAAGCACTACCAAGTCATCATCAACAGGCTTGAATTCAGAGGAAAGGATGAGACATTCTGTGTCAGTGAATAACACAAGATGCTTTTTATCACAGATTTGAGAGATTGACAATAAATTGAACTTAAGCTCCTTCACATATCTAACATTCTCAAAATCAATATGCCCTGCTTTGATAGTTCCTTTTCCAGTAATTCTTCCTCCATTGGGATCATTCCCAAATGCAACTCTTCCTCCACTAATAGATCTAAAATCAGACAGGATCTCTTTGTTTCCTATCATACTGCCAGAGCAACCACTATCCACAATTAGATGATCTTTAAGCTCCTTTTCTGGGTTGCCCTGCACACAAAGAAAAGAGTTAGTCTCTTTTAGGAACCCAAGCCATTACTGACTTGTGTTCCCCTTGTGGAGTTACAAACTCAAATTCTTTGAGTATGTAATTTCCACTGTTTTTCAAAACATGATCCAGAATTATCTTTTGATTTGTAGCATGTGGATTTTCAAAACTTTCAGAACTTTCTTTTGCAAAATCATTCTCTTTTTCTTGTATTGTGAAAACATCTGATTCACTTTTTGTTGAAAGTACTGTTTGTCCCTTAGCAGTACTTTCCCTCTTAACCCATGATGAGTGTCTAAATACTCATCATTTTTGTACAATATAAACTGCAAAATCATCTGAAAACACTCAGAAACACATCAAAATGATCAAAATATCACAAATCAGTGTTTTATGTGTTTTAAATACAAAAATATCAAAATCAGATGAAAAACATATCAAATTTGCAAAAATTGCAGTTTTAGTCCCCCAAGTTTATAAAATTGTCAAAAATAGTCCCTGAGCCAAAATTTCAAAAGAAAAGTCACCAAAGGTCTTTTTAAAATTACAAATTGTCATATTTAGTCCCTTGGTGAGAAATCTAAAAGTTTTGAGAAAATCACAGTTTAGTCCCTGAAAATCCAAAATGTTCAAAACTAGTCCTTGGAAATTTTCAAAAGTGTCAAATTAACCCTTGGATTATTGGAGATTGGCAACATTAGTCCTTGGATTAAATCTTCATAATTTACATGTTGGGTCCCTGGAATTTCAGACTTTACATTTTTGGTCCTTATGATTTTATCTACACAAACCAACCGGACCTTATGTTAATATATCCAAGCCCAAATCTTTACCCCTGGCCCAAATCCCTTGACCCGAATCCAACCCAAACCCATTATTTAAACATAAACAAACCGCCCCCTAAACCTGTCATCCCCGACCAAAGTGTCTGCTATCTTCCCCCCCCCCCTCCAGCCACCTACCAGCCCCCTCTACTCCACCATTTGTCTCCCCCCACCTCACCTAACAACTAAAACCACATTAAATGCACCTCTCCCTGTCCAAGATAGGGAAACCAATTTTCCCGCCAAAAAACACTCAATGGCCAAGATCAAGTTTAAGTCATCCAAGGGTTGAGATTTGTGGTGGGATTATCTCAGAAAGGTGAGAGAAAGCTCTTGGAGCTATAAAAGGGAAGAAGAAGCAGTTTCAAAAGTAGGGAGCTAGTTTTTTAGTTTTTCCTTCAATGTCGTTTTTTTAATATTGTAGTTTAATTAAAATGTTGTAGCTTCAGTGTAATTGTATTTCATTTAAGTTAAAAACACTATTGTATTGTACTTTTGAGCTTCAATTCAAGTTTTCTTATAAGTTTCAAATTTCCAGCTACTGTTGAAAATCTCAGTTTCAAACTCTCACTTACAAGCTTGTAAAAGCTCACTTTCCATCTCACACAAGCTTATGCTAGCTTATTAAAGCTTTCTATAAGCTCTTATTACAGTTTCAAAGCAATGTGGTAAAAAGTCAACGAAAGTCAACTGTCTAAGCTCATTGGGATTTGAGCATGGTTTGGGAGATTGCAGACTTGGACTTGGGTTGGAATTGTAGAAATTAGTGTAGTTATAGGTTTGTTTTGAGCCTGCAACAAGCTGGACACAGTTGTGAGTTGTCTTTCCCCTTTTTCCAATTTCAAGTCTAAGGGCAGTTTCATGTTTTTCTTGTATCTATGATCAATTGAAGTTTTAGCCTGCTTAAATAGTTTTATTTAAGTTATGTAAACCTAGTTTGATTAGTGGAATAAGCCAGTTTAGCAGTTTGAGTAGTTTTGATTATACATCATGTTTTAAAGGGGTGTTTGGTTTGATGATATATCTGTCCTTAAAGCTTGCTCAGTAGAATAGCATTTGTTTGTTTAAGTTTGTGTAGCCCATTTAAGTACTTATCTGTCCAAGTTTGTGCCTGAAAAACATCATAAGTCAAAATCCATGTCATTTGCCTGTAACAGATTCACTGTTGGATTTTTGTGAATCAAATCACTTACTTTGTGTTCAAGAATCATTAAGCTAGTTTGCAGTGGTCTTAATATATCATATAACATCAAAGTCATCTCATAAAGCAAGATCAAAGCTCAAAAAGGTCAACTTTTCAGTTTTATTAAAAAAAGTCAAATTGGCAAAATCTCAGTTGTGGCCAAGCTAGGGTGATTTTTATTGGTCTCATTTCTGATTCATTTTCTATGAAACTTATTGTTTTAGAAAAGCCTACTGATCTATTTTCTTATGTACATTTTATCATATTTTTGTGATTTTTCTACAAGCTTCAAAAGAGCTTGGCTTTTGGGTCCAAACTGCCCTGTGCAAGAACTCAGCTTATGCTGAGTTTTTCTCAGTTCTTTGCAACCTTGCACAGGGCTTAGTTTAGCTTAACTAGATCTGAGCTTTGGTTTGCTAGATCCCAACCAGGTCTTCTCCAAGTCCCAAGTATTGTTTTTCATGTTTTAGCTTATTTTGTAGCTTGTAATTGTGTCCAAAGTAGGCACTTAGACACTGTTTTAGCTTATACTCAAATCACCAAATCTGTGTTGTGTTGTTAATCCTGTAGTTGTAGCTCGTTGTTTTCTGTTGCATATTGGTTCTCTTAGCTTATTTTAGCCTTTGTATTCAGTTGGTAGCTTTTGAAGTCCATTTGCTTAATCTAGTGCTTATTTCAATAAGCTCTTGCTCATCAGTTTCTAAATCCTCCAAACAAGCCCTGGTTTTTCTATTTTTCCCAGCTTCCTAATATCATTTTAGACTTTTCCTGCAAATTTCATATTTTTCCAAGTTCATTTGCTATTTTTCTTGATTTTATTTAGTTTTTAAGCATTTTTAAATAGCCTTTAATACAAAAAATTAAGAAAAGCTTCAAAAAAATAAGTTTTCATTTTTATTAAGTTTAGATAAATGTAAAAAGCTTAAAAAGTATTTTTCCATAATTTTCTTAGTTTAAAAAGTATTTTCTAGCATTTTTATTAGTTTTAAATAGTTTTAAATTAATAATAAATATATAAAAAGTCAAAAAAATATATTTTCTATTTTAAAATTAGTTTTATCATATTTTAGACTTTTCTAAGTTATAATTTCATTTTTCTAGGTTAATTTTGTATTTTCTTGTATTTTAGTGCATTTTAAATATTTAATAAATAGTTTTTAATTAATAATAATTAATTAAATAGTTGTAAAAATAATTTTATTTTTCTAATAAATTTCTTTTATCATTAGGTTTGTAAAAATGTATTTTTCATATTTTTAGGATTTATATTGTATTAGTTTCACTTTTTATTTTGTACGTTTACGTTATTTTTATTTAAACGTAAGTTTTAGGTTTTAAACGTAAATCATCATTGTAAAAATAGTGATAGCATTTATTTAATAGATTTTATCTTTTTAATTTTCTTAATTTGCATTTAAGTCGCTTTTATTTATTTCCTTTTTCAGTAGTGTAATATTCAATCCTAATCCTTTCTGATCGCTATCATTAGTGATCACTCTATCGTCTGAATCAGTGTTTGCACACCATTGAGTCTCCGTGGGACATAACGACCCGGGAATCCATTGTATTCTCTGATCTTCATTGTATTTGTGTTTGAGCTGTTTTAAGTCTGTTAGACTTGACGGTTTTGCACAGATCAAATTTTTGGCGCCGCTGCCGGGGAGGCTTTAGCGTGTGTTCAGCCTTTTTCAGACCCATTCTTGCACATATTCCATCTTTTGTAAAAAGTTTTTTGTAAAGTTATCAGAAAACCCAAAAAGATTTTCATTCTTTGTTTTTGCAAATGTTTTTCAAAAATGCCAAAAATATTCCTCTTTACCCTCTTACCCTGTTTGATTCTTTATTCCTTTACCCTCTATCCATTTGATTCTCTTCTTCTATTCTCATGGAATCTCTCGAGGACGAATTCTGGGACGAAGTTGAAAAACTTCAGACTTTATCTCAAATGTCGAGAATTCGTGTTGTTCGTGATGATCCATTGATTCTGCGTAGGGATATGGAGCGAGAAACCGGGGTGACAAAGGACCAGGTACTTCCTTTTGATAATGGAGGTACCAAATACGTCCAACCTACGGTTATCCAAAGACCTAACCCCTCGATTGCTCCTAAACCGTCTAGAATTGATTCTAAACTTTCACGGTTTACGGTTAAAAGCAAACATGCAGAATTTCTGCCGGTGACCAGCAAGAATGACTTGCCTAATCTTCACGTTTCTCAAGAACCAGAACCGGAGACCATAACGGAAGTGGTGGAAATTGCTAGCTCTCAGAGCACACCACTTGTCCCACCTCCTGATTTTTCAAAATGTTCTTCGAGTCTTGATAGTCATTCTGATCACCATGTTGGTTTTGTTGATCCTTTGAATAAACTGATTCCTCTTCATAACTATCAAATGCAATCGTTTATTCCTTGTGTCGGATGTGATGAGCCTCTCTTTGGTTCACCCTGTCGTTGGTGTACGTGTGTACAATGTGGTAATGATATTCATAACGGGAGTTGTTTGTTTTGTGGTTCGAGGAACTCATTTGATTATGATCCTAATCCGAACTCATTTAACGACCCCTCAAACTTTTCCAATTACCCACCACAGCCCGACTATTCTTCATACAATCAGCATACCTGCTGTGAATTTTGTGGAGGTCCTCACCAAGGATTTGAGTGTCAATCCGGAAACACGTTTGTCTATGAACAGTTTTCCAGTGATGCTCAGAACTTTGGTTATAACCAAAATCCATATGATTCACCAGCCCAGACTCAACAGTTTTACTGTTGTGAGTACTGTGGAGGTCCCCATTTCAGCTCTGATTGTCAAGCAGGGAACCCAGTTCCTTGTAACAATCATGACTCTTACATGTTTGAAAATTTCCAACCTCCACAGCACTATACGGTTCAAACTCCACCTGAGCCGTTGTCTCAAGAAATCTCCCAGGATCTTGAAACCGCAATGAAATCACTTAATGATATGATGCAAAACTTCAAGGATCAAGTGAGTAATGAAAAGACCATGGGAGAATTGCTTGCTGAAGAGCGAGAAGAAAGAGAGGCCCGCCAATCTAGGGAAGAATCATTAGTCCTAGAGCAAGCAGCTCTAAGGCGTTCCCAATTTCTTAAGGCGGCTCTCTATGATGATGACGAGGAGAGTTTTTATCCTTTTAGAGATAATACTTCTCAACTCCCTCAGTCAGTTGATATCCCAGCAGTTGAGATTTCATCTCAAACAACTGCTTTCACACCTGAAGCTCCCACTCACTCTCTAAACGTGGGGGATGAGCATCTTGACACTGTTCCTGAAAAGGAATCGGACGAATTCATAAAGTCTAGTGTTGAGGATGATGAGTGTCTAAATACTCATCATTTTTGTACTGTATAGACTGCAAAATCATCTGAAAACACTCAAAAATGCTTTGAAATGATAAATATATCACAAATCAGTGTTTTATGTGTTTTAAATGCAAAAATATCAAAATCAGATGAAAAACATATCAAATTTGCAAAAATTGCAGTTTTAGTCCCCCAAGTTTCAAAATTTGTCAAAAACAGTCCCTGGTACATAATTTCAAAAGTAAAGTCACCAAAGGTCCTTTTAAAATCAAAAGTTGTCAAATTTAGTCCTTTGGTGAAAAATATTAAAAAGTTTGAGAAAATTACAAGAATGGTCCCTCAAGTTGTAAAAATGTCATAAATGGTCCTTGGAATTTTGAAATTGGCAAGATTGGTCCTTATATTATTGGAGATTGTTAAAACCAACCCTTGGGCTACATTTTCATAAATTACAGAATGGTCCCTGGATTTTCAAGTTATACACATTTGGTCCCTAAGTTGTTAAAAGTATCCTAAGCTAATCCTAAAGCCCAATCAACCCTTGGCCCAATCCAAATCCATTACCCGGCCTTTAACCCATCCAACCCGGTCAACTCCCACCCAAATGGTCGAATAAAACACCAACCCGCCAAGACTTTCTTCCCCATTTTGTGCCTGCAACACTCCAAACCCATTCCCCCAGCTCAACTCTTCAACCCCTTGTCCCCCCACCTCAACAACAATACAAGAATCATTTAATGTATCTCCTCCCCCTCACTCAACCATAGCCATCTGTCAAAACCTTTTTCCCGCCAAAAAAAATGCTCAACGGCCAAGATTAAAGGAGTGGTGCCCAAGTTGATTTCTATGGCTAGGATTAAAACAAACAAGCACAAATGCCAGCCAGATGCTCACTGTCTCACGAAAGAAACACATCCTCAAGCACTTGAAGACCTAGTTTTTCTAGTATATATAGATAGCTTGTAAGCCTTTCAAAGGCATTAGGATTTTAGTAGGATTTTAGTTTTAAAATAGTTTCTTAGTTTTAAATTCAGTATTGTAATTCATCTTTTTATTTAATGAAAAAGTTTTTTTTTACCTTATTGCTTATTTTACTAATAAGCACTTTAGTGCTTATTAGCTTATTGCCTTTATTATTAGTGTTAAAAGTTCTATTTTAAGCTATTAAGTAGTTTTACAAAAGAAAAATCCAAGTTTAGTTTCTACAAAATCAGTTTTATAAAGTTAACACCCTGTAAAGGGGTGTTTGGTTCAAGCTTATTTGGTGTCTAAAACGGATTTCTACCCACTTTGACTCCCAAAGTCAAACTCATTTTTAGCCCTTTAGTTAGTTTTCACAAAGTCCATTTTGTTTTGACAAGAGTTTACAAGATTTTATAACAAAAAAAAGGAGTCTGTTGCTTTCTGTCTTCTGTCACCCAAACAGCAGCCTTAGTAGCTGTTGCAACACCACTTTCACAGCTTATTTTTGGTCCAAATCTTTTCCAAATAGCTTTTCTCACATCTCCACATACCCACCTAGAGATGTATTTAGCTTATTTGCACTTAGGATGTATCTAGCTTAGCTTAAATAGCATTTAAAATCTGCTCAAAACCACATCTGTTTCTGTTATGCAGCCCCTGTCCCTTTTGGCCCTTTTTGTTTGATCTATAGCTTATTCATCTCTAGTCCTAATAAGCTGAAATTTGGTACAAGCAATCTTTGCCAGGTAGGTTTGAGTTCCACACAGTTGGTTTCCCCTTTAGCTTATTGGAGAAGCAGCTAGATAAGCTCAAACAGTGGGGTCAAACCACTGTTTTGCTTATTTAGTTCAGTTAGCTAATCATAGGTAGTATGCTCATTAGGTGTTAGGAGTAGGTTCTGTAAGTTGCATTAGATTGGTTTTAGTATACATTAGCTTATATAATCAGTTGGTTCCCTCTAGTGCTTATTAGCTTATTTTAAAGTGCTTATTCCATCTCAGTTTACATAGCAGCCCTCAATTCCTCCACATAGCACCTTGTTTTTCTATTTTTCCTTTATTCCTAGTATAATTTCAGACTTTTCCTGAAATTTTCAGATTTTTCTAAGTTGTTTTACTATTTTTCTTAATTTAAATTAGTTTTTAAGCACTTTTAAATAGCATTTAATACAAAAAATTAAGAAAAGGTTCAAAAAAATAATTTTTCAATTTTCTTAAGTTTAGATAAATATAAAAAGCTTAAAAAGTATTTTTCCATAATTTTCTTAGTTTAAAAAGTATTTTCTAGCATTTTAATTAGTTTTAAATAGTTTTAAATTAATAATAAATACATAAAAAGTCTAAAAAATATATTTTCTGTTTTAAAATTAGTTTTATCATATTTTAGATTTTTCTAAATCTTAATTTCATTTTTCTAGCCTTATTTTGTATTTTCTTTTATTTTAGAGTATTATTAAATAGTTTAAAATAGTTTTTAATTAATAAAAATTAATTAATAGTTGTAAAAATAATTTTTCTTTTCTAATAATTTTCTTATATCATTAGGTTTGTAAAAATGTATTTTTCATATTTTTAGGACTTTTATTTCTTAAGTTTCACGTTTTATTTTGTACGTTTACGTTATTTTTATTTTAAACGTAAGTTTTAGGTTTTAAACGTAAAACATCATTGTAAAAATAGTGATAGCATTTATTTAATAGATTTTATCTTTTTAATTTTCTTAATTTGCATTTAAGTCGCTTTTATTTATTTCCTTTTTCAGTAGTGTATTATCCATATTCTAATCCTTTTGGATCATTATCCTTAGTGATCATTCTACCGTCTGAATCAGTGTTTGCACACCATTGAGTCTCCGTGGGACATAACGACCCGGGAATTCACTGTATTCTCTGATCTTCATTGCATTTGTGTTTTAAGCAGTTTTAAGTCTTTTAGACTTGACTGTTTTGCGCGGATCAAAATTTTGGCGCCGCTGCCGGGGAGGCTTTAGCGTGTGTTTAGCCTTTTTCAGACCCACTCTTGCACATAACCCATCTTTTGTAAAAAAAAAATTTTGTAAAGTTATCTATAATCCAAAAAGTTTATTAACACTTTTTCTGAAGTGTTATCAACACCAAAAATATTTTCATTCTTTGTTTTTATCATCATGTTTTTCAAAAATCCAAAAATATCCATCTTTTATCCTCTAATCTGTTTAATTCTACATTTCTTTATCCTCAAACCTGTTTAATTCTCCATTCCTTATCCTCTATAACCGTTTAATTCTTCATCTCTTATCCCTCTTATCTGTTTAATTCTCTATGTCATGGTATTTGACATGTTCATGGTGTGGAGGTCCATTTAGCGGTGGAAATTGTCGGCGATGTACCAATGTGGGTTTCGGAGACAAGTTTGTCGGTAATCCCGATCCCATTTCAAATAATGAAACACCCGATTTTTCCTACCTACCTCCACAGCCCCAATACGAATCCTACTCATGCGAGTTTTGTGGGAATGATTCTCATTACGGTTTTGATTGTCCACCACAGGTCCCGCTTGCCTATGAGCCGGAACCGTGTTACAATCAGAACTTTGGTGAAAGTTATTTTCCCAATTATCTCTGTTGTGAGAATTGCGGGGGTCCTCATGAGACTTTTGAATGTCAACCGATGAATCAAAATTTTCAAAATTCCAATTCTCCCGGTTTTGACAATTTCCAACCCCCACAGTATTCCATCAGTCATCAGACTTCCGAGCCTTCACATCATTTCAATGATTACGAGGAGTGTAATCTTCCTCAAAGTTCTAAAGAAATACGCATTCAAAAGAAACTACAAATGAAAAGAATGGTGTGTAAGCTTCAGCAGATGAATATAAGAATCAGATATGATGACGATGATGATGAGGATAGTATTCAAATGAAGGAATACTATGATTGCGACGAGGAGAGTGTTACTCAATTGAACGATCTTATTTCTCAACTCCCTCAGTCTATTGCTATCACACCTATCTTACCCATTATTGCTCCCAAAGACTCTCTCATAATGGAGGATGATCATCTCAGCACTATTTCGGAAACGGAATCATCTAGTGTTGAGGATCTTGTCCCTATCCCAAGTGAGTCTGAGGATATATCCGATAGTGATTGTGATTTGCCTTTTTGTGATTCTCTCGACATTTCTGAGGTTACTTCCGGGATTTTCTCAAATCCTCTTTTTGAATTTCATAATGACTACACTTTTGAGAAAGTAAATCCTCTTTTCGATGAAATGTCTAAGGCCGATACAGAGAACATCACGGAAGTGGTGGAAATTGCTAGCTCTCAGAGCACACCACTTGTCCCACCTCTGTATTTTATCTTATCTCTTCCATCATGTGATGATGATTCTATCCTCAATGATGAGATTCATGATCCAAAAATCATGAATTCTCCTTCTGATAATGAGGAGTTAGTCATGATCATCATCATGATTCTCCTTCTTTTCTTCACATACGGTGTGACTTCTCCATGTCTTAACTCCTTCGGGAGTGAAGACATTATCTTTGACCCCGGCATTTTCATGTACCATCTGTGAGCCGGGTCTGTCTCTGTCTCTCTTTATCTCATCGGTGTGGAACTTTCACGTGCTTCAAATGTTTGTCCAAACATCTTGAATGAAAGTCCGATGGAGATTGTTTCTTCCACTTGCTTCCCCATGAACCAATGAATTCGGGGTCGAGTCAAGCTAGCGACTCGGAAATCAAAAACAGTAGCTAAACATGGGTTTTCACCCGTGTGTACCACCCTAGTGTGGGGGAGTTACCCCACATGTTATATATATTTATATTAAAAAAAAAAAAAAAAAAAAAAAAAAAAAAAAAAAAAAAATCCTTTTAAAATAATGGCCGTAGTATTTCCCTTTCACGTTCTTTGTTTCGGCATAACCGCCGGTACTTTGAATATTGAGGGCAATATTCATTTCTAAGTGTGGGGGGGAATTCTCACGAATTTTATCATATATTACTACCCAATTCCCCCGTTTTTGGCCAAAAATTTTTTTGGAGTAAGTGTTTTACACTTTCTCATTTGGTTATCAGTCCGCCATGTCTGTAAGACAAAAGGATTGGCTAATCCAGGAGCAAACGGCTCTTGGTAAAGATATCTCAAATCCGTTTATATGGCTTGCAATTTGCCCAAAATTGTATGGTTCTCAACTCACCATATCCTAAAAAGTGAAGAGTTGGCTAGCCCGCAAGGTTATGGCTTGTGGTAAAGGCAGTGGAAAAACCATAATTGGTAATCAGCTCACCAAAGATAATGTTGATAATTTATCTAAGAGTTGGCTAGTCCAGAAGGGTACGGCTTCTGGTAAAGACAAATCAAATCCGTTGAAAGCTGGTGGTTTGCTCAAAATCACATGGTTATCGGTGTACCATGGTTCTTACTTGAACTGAAACATTTGGCTACTCCAGAAGTGATGGCTTTTGGTAAAGAGTTTCAAATCCATTATGTTTTCTCAAATCATTGCTAGGGACTAGCAATATCTCAGTGTGGGGGATTGATGAGTGTCTAAATACTCATCATTTTTGTACTGTATAGACTGCAAAATCATCTGAAAACACTCAAAAATGCTTTGAAATGATAAATATATCACAAATCAGTGTTTTATGTGTTTTAAATGCAAAAATATCAAAATCAGATGAAAAACATATCAAATTTGCAAAAATTGCAGTTTTAGTCCCCTAAGTTTCAAAATTTGTCAAAAACAGTCCCTGGTACATAATTTCAAAAGTAAAGTCACCAAAGGTCCTTTTAAAATCAAAAGTTGTCAAATTTAGTCCTTTGGTGAAAAATATTAAAAAGTTTGAGAAAATTACAAGAATGGTCCCTCAAGTTTTAAAAATGTCATAAATGGTCCTTGGAATTTTGAAATTGGCAAGATTGGTCCTTATATTATTGGAGATTGTTAAAACCAACCCTTGGGCTACATTTTCATAAATTACAGAATGGTCCCTGGATTTTCAAGTTATACACATTTGGTCCCTAAGTTGTTAAAAGTATCCTAAGCTAATCCTAAAGCCCAATCAACCCTTGGCCCAATCCAAATCCATTACCCGGCCTTTAACCCATCCAACCCGGTCAACTCCCAACCAAATGGTCAAATAAAACACCAACCCGCCAAGACTTTCTTCCCCATTTTGTGCCTGCAACACTCCAAACCCATTCCCCCAGCTCAACTCTTCAACCCCTTGTCCCCCCACCTCAACAACAATACAAGAATCATTTAATGTATCTCCTCCCCCTCACTCAACCATAGCCATCTGTCAAAACCTTTTTCCCGCCAAAAAAAATGCTCAACGGCCAAGATTAAAGGAGTGGTGCCCAAGTTGATTTCTATGGCTAGGATTAAAACAAACAAGCACAAATGCCAGCCAGATGCTCACTGTCTCACGAAAGAAACACATCCTCAAGCACTTGAAGACCTAGTTTTTCTAGTATATATAGATAGCTTGTAAGCCTTTCAAAGGCATTAGGATTTTAGTAGGATTTTAGTTTTAAAATAGTTTCTTAGTTTTAAATTCAGTATTGTAATTCATCTTTTTATTTAATGAAAAAGTTTTTTTTTACCTTATTGCTTATTTTACTAATAAGCAGTTTAGTGCTTATTAGCTTATTGCCTTTATTATTAGTGTTAAAAGTTCTATTTTAAGCTATTAAGTAGTTTTACAAAAGAAAAATCCAAGTTTAGTTTCTACAAAATCAGTTTTATAAAGTTAACACCCTGTAAAGGGGTGTTTGGTTCAAGCTTATTTGGTGTCTAAAACGGATTTCTACCCACTTTGACTCCCAAAGTCAAACTCATTTTTAGCCCTTTAGTTAGTTTTCACAAAGTCCATTTTGTTTTGACAAGAGTTTACAAGATTTTATAACAAAAAAAAGGAGTCTGTTGCTTTCTGTCTTCTGTCACCCAAACAGCAGCCTTAGTAGCTGTTGCAACACCACTTTCACAGCTTATTTTTGGTCCAAATCTTTTCCAAATAGCTTTTCTCACATCTCCACATACCCACCTAGAGATGTATTTAGCTTATTTGCACTTAGGATGTATCTAGCTTAGCTTAAATAGCATTTAAAATCTGCTCAAAACCACATCTGTTTCTGTTATGCAGCCCCTGTCCCTTTTGGCCCTTTTTGTTTGATCTATAGCTTATTCATCTCTAGTCCTAATAAGCTGAAATTTGGTACAAGCAATCTTTGCCAGGTAGGTTTGAGTTCCACACAGTTGGTTTCCCCTTTAGCTTATTGGAGAAGTAGCTAGATAAGCTCAAACAGTGGGGTCAAACCACTGTTTTGCTTATTTAGTTCAGTTAGCTAATCATAGGTAGTATGCTCATTAGGTGTTAGGAGTAGGTTCTGTAAGTTGCATTAGATTGGTTTTAGTATACATTAGCTTATATAATCAGTTGGTTCCCTCTAGTGCTTATTAGCTTATTTTAAAGTGCTTATTCCATCTCAGTTTACATAGCAGCCCTCAATTCCTCCACATAGCACCTTGTTTTTCTATTTTTCCTTTATTCCTAGTATAATTTCAGACTTTTCCTGAAATTTTCAGATTTTTCTAAGTTGTTTTACTATTTTTCTTAATTTAAATTAGTTTTTAAGCACTTTTAAATAGCATTTAATACAAAAAATTAAGAAAATGTTCAATAAAATAATTTTTCAATTTTCTTAAGTTTAGATAAATATAAAAAGCTTAAAAAGTATTTTTCCATAATTTTCTTAGTTTAAAAAGTATTTTCTAGCATTTTAATTAGTTTTAAATAGTTTTAAATTAATAATAAATACATAAAAAGTCTAAAAAATATATTTTCTGTTTTAAAATTAGTTTTATCATATTTTAGATTTTTCTAAATCTTAATTTCATTTTTCTAGCCTTATTTTGTATTTTCTTTTATTTTAGAGTATTATTAAATAGTTTAAAATAGTTTTTAATTAATAAAAATTAATTAATAGTTGTAAAAATAATTTTTCTTTTCTAATAATTTTCTTATATCATTAGGTTTGTAAAAATGTATTTTTCATATTTTTAGGACTTTTATTTCTTAAGTTTCACGTTTTATTTTGTACGTTTACGTTATTTTTATTTTAAACGTAAGTTTTTGGTTTTAAACGTAAAACATCATTGTAAAAATAGTGATAGCATTTATTTAATAGATTTTATCTTTTTAATTTTCTTAATTTGCATTTAAGTCGCTTTTATTTATTTCCTTTTTCAGTAGTGTATTATCCATATTCTAATCCTTTTGGATCATTATCCTTAGTGATCATTCTACCGTCTGAATCAGTGTTTGCACACCATTGAGTCTCCGTGGGACATAACGACCCGGGAATTCACTGTATTCTCTGATCTTCATTGCATTTGTGTTTTAAGCAGTTTTAAGTCTTTTAGACTTGACTGTTTTGCGCGGATCAAAATTTTGGCGCCGCTGCCGGGGAGGCTTTAGCGTGTGTTTAGCCTTTTTCAGACCCACTCTTGCACATAACCCATCTTTTGTAAAAAAAAAATTTTGTAAAGTTATCTATAATCCAAAAAGTTTATTAACACTTTTTCTGAAGTGTTATCAACACCAAAAATATTTTCATTCTTTGTTTTTATCATCATGTTTTTCAAAAATCCAAAAATATCCATCTTTTATCCTCTAATCTGTTTAATTCTACATTTCTTTATCCTCAAACCTGTTTAATTCTCCATTCCTTATCCTCTATAACCGTTTAATTCTTCATCTCTTATCCCTCTTATCTGTTTAATTCTCTATGTCATGGTATTTGACATGTTCATGGTGTGGAGGTCCATTTAGCGGTGGAAATTGTCGGCGATGTACCAATGTGGGTTTCGGAGACAAGTTTGTCGGTAATCCCGATCCCATTTCAAATAATGAAACACCCGATTTTTCCTACCTACCTCCACAGCCCCAATACGAATCCTACTCATGCGAGTTTTGTGGGAATGATTCTCATTACGGTTTTGATTGTCCACCACAGGTCCCGCTTGCCTATGAGCCGGAACCGTGTTACAATCAGAACTTTGGTGAAAGTTATTTTCCCAATTATCTCTGTTGTGAGAATTGCGGGGGTCCTCATGAGACTTTTGAATGTCAACCGATGAATCAAAATTTTCAAAATTCCAATTCTCCCGGTTTTGACAATTTCCAACCCCCACAGTATTCCATCAGTCATCAGACTTCCGAGCCTTCACATCATTTCAATGATTACGAGGAGTGTAATCTTCCTCAAAGTTCTAAAGAAATACGCATTCAAAAGAAACTACAAATGAAAAGAATGGTGTGTAAGCTTCAGCAGATGAATATAAGAATCAGATATGATGACGATGATGATGAGGATAGTATTCAAATGAAGGAATACTATGATTGCGACGAGGAGAGTGTTACTCAATTGAACGATCTTATTTCTCAACTCCCTCAGTCTATTGCTATCACACCTATCTTACCCATTATTGCTCCCAAAGACTCTCTCATAATGGAGGATGATCATCTCAGCACTATTTCGGAAACGGAATCATCTAGTGTTGAGGATCTTGTCCCTATCCCAAGTGAGTCTGAGGATATATCCGATAGTGATTGTGATTTGCCTTTTTGTGATTCTCTCGACATTTCTGAGGTTACTTCCGGGATTTTCTCAAATCCTCTTTTTGAATTTCATAATGACTACACTTTTGAGAAAGTAAATCCTCTTTTCGATGAAATGTCTAAGGCCGATACAGAGAACATCACGGAAGTGGTGGAAATTGCTAGCTCTCAGAGCACACCACTTGTCCCACCTCTGTATTTTATCTTATCTCTTCCATCATGTGATGATGATTCTATCCTCAATGATGAGATTCATGATCCAAAAATCATGAATTCTCCTTCTGATAATGAGGAGTTAGTCATGATCATCATCATGATTCTCCTTCTTTTCTTCACATACGGTGTGACTTCTCCATGTCTTAACTCCTTCGGGAGTGAAGACATTATCTTTGACCCCGGCATTTTCATGTACCATCTGTGAGCCGGGTCTGTCTCTGTCTCTCTTTATCTCATCGGTGTGGAACTTTCACGTGCTTCAAATGTTTGTCCAAACATCTTGAATGAAAGTCCGATGGAGATTGTTTCTTCCACTTGCTTCCCCATGAACCAATGAATTCGGGGTCGAGTCAAGCTAGCGACTCGGAAATCAAAAACAGTAGCTAAACATGGGTTTTCACCCGTGTGTACCACCCTAGTGTGGGGGAGTTACCCCACATGTTATATATATTTATATT
>BPTQ01000002.1:209253527-209482056 GCA_019973895.1 Chrysanthemum seticuspe | reverse complement strand
TAGAATAGAGACTTCATTAGTCGTAAGACACCTACGAAACCTCTACACGTCAAGGAACTTTACACAGGGAGTGGTGGTGTCAATATTGTAAACTAGCCGAATCGAACTAGAACTAATGGTAAGGAAGGAGCTAAGACTAATGGTTGTATTGGAGATGGTCGAGGTGGAGAAGGGACTAGTATGACAGAAAGGACTTGACCAACGTGGTGCTAGGAGGTTAGAAATTGTCATCGAACTAACACACCCAATCTACAACAAGACTACAACAACAACCAAACACCCTCTCTTAAGTACAAAACTGATTAGTCTTCTCGATCAACTAATTACTACAATGGGTGCACACGTAGTCGTAGTCGAACAAACTTGTATCCTAGTCCTTACTCAAACACTAATGGTTACTATGTGAGATTTCATAAGTTGGTGAATGATATGAGGAACATCAGAATGACTATGCCTAACATTCAGCTGAACTCAAAATTTGTGAACAACATGAATCCCGAATGGCACAAGTTTGTCACCTCTGTGAAGCTCACTAAAGGATTGAAGAATACAAACTATGAGCAACTCTAAGCCTTCCTCCTTCAGAATGAGAGACATGCTATGTTTGAAAAAATGATTCTTAATCAGTTCAAAACTAACCAGGGAGAGACAAGCTCGTCTAATGACTCAACTGCCTTCTACTCAAACATCGGAATCACAACCAAAGCCTCACAAGTCATACCCATGGGTAATGGTAATCACAAACTCATTCCTGATCCTATGTTCAAACAAGCTGATGCTGATGCACACGTGGGTAACATCATTAATCAACTAGCTCTTCTGATTAGTCAAAACATGAATTCTCTCCCACAAACCAACAACAACATCAGAACAACATCTAACCCACACAATCAAGCTACTGTTAAAGATTGGAGGATCGTGGTGCAACCAGTTCAGGAAAGACAGTATGATCAGGGAAGAGGTGGAGCTGGTAGAGGTTATGTTGGTAATCAGAATCGAGGAAGGAATGGTAATCAAGATCAAGCTAAGCCGATCAAATGTTATAACTGTGGTGGTGAGGGACACATTTCAAGGAACTGCACATCTCCAAAGCATCCACAGAATGCTGATTACTTCAGAGATAAGATGCTGCTTGTACAAGCTCAGGATAATGGTGCTGCTTTGGATGAAGAGGAATTGTTGTTTCTAGCTGAGGGCAATGCCAAGACCTATGATGCAGATGTGGATGAGCAGCCTATTCAGGAGATAGGTCACAATCATCAGAATGCCTTTCAAGTCGTTGATTGTGATGCATACGACTCTGATGTGGATGATGGACCTACTGCACACACAATTTTTATGGCTAGCATTTCTCCAATGGTTTCTCCCAAGGTCTCTTCTTCACCATAAGCTGGCTCATCCAAAGACAAACTCATCTCAGAGGTATTAAAACTATACGATGATGCTGATGTGCAAAAGATGCATGACAAAGTACAATTAACTGAAACTTTTGAATCAAATAATGAAAATATGGGTAATATCAATGCTGTCCCATATGATCAATATGTGAAAAAAGTGAAAGTGAAGTTGTACGAAGTGATGCATCTTCTGCAGTCAACAATGACTATGTTCTTGATGAATACACTGCATGTGCCCCTGATGATTCTGTAATTTCTGAACTAAATGCCTATAAAGAACGTGTTGCTATCTATGAACAACGTGCAAAATTTGAGTTGACCTCTCGTGAGCAGGAAATGGATGACCAAGTGCGTACAATCATTAGAAAAAAGTAATTTTCGAGAAGAAGTATTAAAACAAGAGTTAAATTCCTTGCAAGAAAAGCTTTCTAAAACTGCTAAGCAAAAACAAGAACTTCAAGAAAATGTGAAAATGCTTAAGCAAGAATTTAATGCAAAGGAATCAAAACTCTTGAAAGATTTTTCTAATCTGAAAACTTTGAAAAACAAACTTGAAAACAAGTTGTACATACAAGGGAACACCATTCAGACTGCTCACATGATCACTAAGCATAGAGTCTTAAGCGATAAGCATAGCATTCCCCTTGTTGAGGAACCAAATCCAGAGGTCATTAAAAGGGCTAGAAATGCTCATAAGGTTCTTTATGATGGCAATGAAATCCTTAAACCTAGACAGAAACCTAGTTGCATTGAGTGCACTGAGGAAGATAAGAAATCAGATGAAGTCACTAGGGAAAAGATGAACAAGAAATTAGATGATCCTAAATGTAAAGAGAAGAAAATAAAGATCACACCCCATGATTACAAGAAGGAAAACTGGATTTCCTTGAACATGTTTAAGCCTCAGACATTGTTGACTCCCGAACAAGTTTTCTAGAAAATTGATTTAGATAAGCAGAAAGCTGAAAATATTGTTGAAACAAACCCTCCCCTTTGGAAAATGCCTAGAGCGACTGTGTATCCTCCTAATACACCAATGCATCTTGTTCCTAGAACAATTGCCACTAAAAGCAAGACCTTAATTAGCCAATATGTTATATTTCAACTATTTGTTGATTTTGAGAAAACTTGCAAGAAAAGGATCACACCCACTGGTATAACTGAAGGAGAAAGGGGTTTTGAGCAAATGAAAGAATGTTATTTAACTGAGGTCATGCCTTTCTTTAAACTTCTAAAAGATCACTTTGAGAGTCTTAAAAAGGGTATAGAAACTGATATTAAAGGAATGGAAAAGGAATTTGATGCAATGATAGTTGAAGTTAGTGACTATGAGCGAGCACTAAAATATAATGAGATTGAGAGGAAGAACTTGCATACACTAAATGAGAACCTGATTTCTAAATGTATTGCTCAAGATGTGTTTTTCACTGCTACAAATTGTTCCATTAATGCTTCCAAATTTCATGAATTATCGGTTGCCCTGAAAGTCTCCCATGATCGTGTCATTGAGCTTGAAAAAACTAATTCTGAACTAAACGAAAAAATTTAACTGGATGATCACGACAATTTGGTTAAACATTTTTCTAAACTAGAAGTTGAGCATTTTAATTTACAACTAAAATATCAACATCTTAAAGAAAATGTCAAAACTTCAAATATCAAGACATCCTCAGATGCTCCAGAGTTTGATGCAGTTTTTCAAATAAACAAACGTGATGAACAAATTCAAGCTCATTGCAACACGATCAGAAAGTTGAAAGCCCAAATCTCTCAATTAAAGGGTCAAACGAACAATATGACAGGCTCCCAAATGCCTCCTCCTTTAGATTCTCAGAATTCTCAAACGTTTCATCTTCAAAAACTAGTAAATGCATTACAAAAGGAAAACGAAAGTTTTCTAGAAGAAAATGAAAAGGTTAAACGTCATTTCAATGAGTTATTTGAATCAATAAAGGTCACTCGTAACAAAAATAACGAACAAATAGCTTCATTGCAAAAGGAAATTGAGAATCTGAAGAGTTAGGTAAAAGGGAAAATGCCAATGACCAATGGGGAGAATGGTGTATCAAAGGTTCACTCTTGTAATAAATATGCTTTGTCTGTGAAATATGTCCCTCCTCATCTCAGGAACAACAAACTTGTTGTTCAAACATACTTCTCATCCCTTAAGGATTGCCTAGAATGTCTGCGTGAGATTGTTGAAGAGGATAAGTTAGAGAAACCTCATGATAATGCAATTGGACATGCATGCTTATATGCCAAACGATCTCAAGAAATCCTAGAATGCTTGATCACAATATGCCCAAAGTCCTTAGGTGAGAGAGTTAATCCTTTGATTCCATGTTCGATGCCTAATGCCAAGTATGATATTCATTCGATGCCCAATGTCTTGAATGTGAACCTTAGTGTGCCTTTAAGTAGTTCAGATTCCAGATCTGTCAATGCTATGAAAGAGAACTCAAGTGTGCCTTCTAGGAGTACAAAACCCAGCACATCTAAACAGGTGATGCAAAGAATAGTAAAACCAACTAATGTTCCCATTCCCTCTACAGGAGTAATCAGTGACATTAAAGGGAGCATGTCAAAGTCTCAAGACAATACAAAGAATGATAGGACCTCGCAAGCTAAGAATGTGCACTGGAAAAGAGTAGAAGAACAATCTAGGAACTTTAAGCTTGAATCGAATAAAACGAATCGTGTTGATTCTAGTATTAGCCATAGGCGTACTGTAATTAATTCGAATTCTGATACTATTTGCAAACCTTGTATTGATGTCTGCTTGAATTCTGTTTCTAATCATGAATGTGGTGTTAATGTTTTGCCTAATGATGTTAATTGTCCAGTTAATGTTGTTTATGCTAAAATTCATGCTAAAAAGGCTAAAAGGCAAAAACGAAAAAAAGTTAGAAAATAGTGGAAACCCACAGAAAGAACATTTAGTAAGATAGGCTATTATTGGATACCTGTTGGTCATTAGAATAATCAGACAATGCCCACTAGAAAATGGACGCCTACTGGTAGAACTATTCCCTTAAGAAGTGAGCACACTGTGAACAGGGCTAATACAGACACTAGTACTGCATCTATTCACAATGATTCCAGTGCCTTAATTTCTGATATGAATGCTTCTTTTTCTGATGTGGGTGTTCCAACCATTGTTACTAACCAAATGGAACCCATTCTTGCATGGGGATCCCAATTATCCAGTTATCCATTCTTGTCTGTGTTCAACTACAGATCGTTCAAATCGTTCTGTGGTACCTGGACTCAGGCTGTTCCAAGCATATGACTGGCGACCGGTCACGGCTCATGAACTTCGTGAGAAAATTCATCGGGACAGTTAGATTCGAGAATGATCATTTCGGTGCTATTATGGGTTATGGAGACTATGTTGTTGGCAAAAGTGTTATCTCCAGGGTTTACTATGTACAAGGTCTTGGTCACAACTTGTTCTCTGTTGGTCAATTCTGCGATTCTGATCTAGAAGTAGCCTTCAGAAAACATACCTGCTTCGTTAGAGAACTTGATGGTAAGGAACTTTTAAGAGGTTCACGTGGTTCAAATCTATACACCATCTCTATCGAAGATATGATGGAGTCTTCTCCAATTTGCTTGCTGTCAAAGGCCTCTAAAACAAAGTCATGGTTATGGCATCGTCGTCTCAATCACTTGAACTTCGGTACCATCAATGATCTCTCCAGAAAGGACTTAGTTGTAGGTTTACCTAGACTCAAGTATGAAAAGGATCATCTTTGTTCAGCATGTCAATTGGGAAAAAGCAAGAAGTATGCCCATAAACCAAAACCTACTAACTCTGTCACAGAAGTTCTTCATATGATTCATATGGATTTATGTGGACCAATGAGGGTGCAGAATATATTTGGGAAGAAATATGTGTTAGTTGTGGTTGATGATTACTCTAGATTCACCTGGGTCAAGTTCGTAAGGACAAAGGATGAAACTCCTGATATCATCATCAAACTCATCAAACAGCTGCAGGTTCGGCTTAACAAAACAGTCAGAATAATCAGAACAGACAATGGAACTGAGTTTGTCAACAAACAACTCAGTGAATTTTATGAAAGCGTTGGAATCAGCCATCAAAGAAGTGTTCCACGAACTCCTCAACAGAACGGTGTAGTTGAAAGACGAAATTGAACTCTTGTAGAAGCCGCTAGAACAATGCTGATTTACTCAAAGGTTCCAATGTTTCTCTGGGCTGAAGCTATTGCCACTGCATGCTACACACAAAATCGTTCCCTGATTCACACTGTTCATGGAAAAACTCCACATGAACTTGTCCACAACAGAAAACCTAATCTCTCTTTCCTTCGTGTGTTTGGTGCATTGTGTTATCCAACTAATGAGGGACAAGACTTAGGCAAACTTAGAGCTAAAGCAGACATTGGAGTATTTGTAGGGTATGCTCCAAACAAAAAGGGATACCGAATCTACAACAAAAGAACCCGAAATATCATGGAAACAATTCACGTTAAGTTTGATGAGCTGACCAGTCAAATGGCTCCTGGAAACTCCAGTTCAGGACCCGCACTTCAAAACAGTCCCATTGGTTCATCCCTTGTTCCAAACTCTTCTCAAGAAACTCCATATGTACCTCCATCTAAAGTTGATTTAAAGAACTTGTTTGATCCTATGTTTGATGAACTTTATGACCCAAGTACTAATGAGGTGTCGATTCCTACAACAGAGGCTGCTCATATTCCTGTGAATGAAGTCAATCTCCCAGTCTCAATATCTTTAAGTCAAGATGCACCTGCTGCTGATCCTTCAGTCTCATCAACAAATCATCATTCTTCAAATGTACATAATGGAACTGTTTCTGGCATCAATGATGAAGTTAATCCCTTTGCTACTCCTGAAGATGCTCCATTTGAAAACATATTTGCTCCTGAATCATCATCAGAACCATCTTCTTCAGGAGACATCGACTCTGCTACCTCAGTCCCTCAACAACTGCCACATGAACACCTTATAAAATGGACTCACGATCATCCACTAGACAACATCATTGGAAATCCCTCTCGTCCTGTATCAACATGGAAAAGACTTGCAACCGATGCCTTATGGTGCTTCTTCAACTCCGTACTATCTAAGATCGAACCAAAAGATGTTAAAACCGCCATGAATGAAGATAGCTGGTTCAATGCCATGCAAGATGAAATTCATGAGTTTGATCGACTTGATGTATGGGAGTTAGTACCTGCTCCAGACTGTGCTATGATTATTGCTCTTAAATGGATCTTCAAAGTGAAACTTGATGAGCATGGTGATGTATTGAAGAACAAGGCTCGATTAGTTGCTAAAGGATACCGTCAAGAGGAGGGTATTGACTTTGAAGAATCTTTTGCTCCAGTTGCTTGAATCGAGGCAATCAGAATCTTTCTGGCTAATGTTGCTAGTAAGAACATGGTAGTCTATCAGATGGATGTGAAGATGGCATTTCTGAACGGAGACCTTAAAGAAGTCGTCTACGTCAGCCAACCTGAAGGATTTGTAAATCAAGAGCATCCTACTCACGTTTATCGTTTGAAGAAGGCCCTTTACGGTTTAAAGCAAGCTCCAAGGGCATGGTATGATACACTGTCAAAGTTTCTTCTATCAACCGGATTTAGTAAAGGAGCAGTTGATCCAACATTGTTCACCAGGAAGTCAGGCAAACATTTAATTCATGTTCAAATTCATGTTGATGATATTATTTTTGCCTCGACAGACCCAATGGAATGTGATCGTTTTTCAAATGAAATGAGTTCAAAATTTCAAATGTCAATGATGGGACAAATGTCATTTTTCTTGGGATTACAAATTTCGCAAAGTCCCGGAGGCATTTTCATAAATCAATCTAAATATGCAACTGAGATCTTAAAGAAATTTGGATTTGATTCAAGTGACCCTGTTGACACTCCCATGATTGATCGAACCAAACTAGATGAGGACCACTCAGGGATCATGATTGACCAAACAAAATATCGTAGTATGATTGGATCCCTGATGTACCTCACAGCTAGTAGACCAGACATCTTGTTCGCTATTTTCATGTGTGCTAGATACCAGGCTAAGCCTACTAAAAAGCACCTTGAAGCTGTTAAACGGGTCTTTCGGTATCTCCAAGGAACCATCAATATGGGTCTTTGGTACCCGAAGGACACCGGCATGTCACTAACAGCCTATGCAGATGCGGATCATGCAGGGTGTCAAGATACTCGTCGAAGTACATCTGGAGGTGCTCAGTTTTTGGGTGATAAGCTTGTGAGATGGTCTTCAAAGAAGCAAATGAGTACTTCTATTTCCTCTACAGAGGCTGAATACATAGCCATGTCATCTTGTTGTGCTCAAATCTTATGGATGAGATCTCAATTATCTGACTATGGCTTTGAATTCAACAAAATCCCTCTGTACTGTGATAACAAAAGTACTATTGCTCTCTCATGCAACAACGTTCAACACTCAAGAGCAAAGCATATCGACATTCGACATCATTTCATCAGGGAACAAGTGGAAAAAGGTGTGGTGGAACTCTATTTTGTGAGGTCAGAATACCAGTTAGCAGACATCTTCACCAAAGCTCTTCCAAGAGAACGTTTTGAGTTCATACTTCCACGACTAGGTTTGAAAAGCCTTCAACCTGAAACACTCAAATGTCTTCAGGAGGAAGACGAGGAGTAAAGGTCTATGCTCATCTATCTCTTGTAAATATCTCTTGAAAAAGCAAATAGAAAATTATAAAAAAAAATTTGAAAAATCTTGAAAAATTCCAAAAATATTGTCCTTTTGTCATGTTTTCCTCGATTCAATAATATCTACGGTCTTTGAGATGTCATTCAAAGAATGACACGAGACTTTAGATGTTGTTCGAATGTTAAAAAAAAAATCAAAAAATTATTTTTGGGAGAAAGAGAAACAATGGTTTATTGTCATTTCAGGCAGTAACCCGCTTTTTAAAGAAAGAACAGAGCCATTCTTTATCATGTTTTTCAAAATTCCATGCTCTGATTTTATAAACATTTATCTGCTGAAAACTAACTGCTTTGAAAAATAACTCAGTCTCTATTTTTGATAATCATCTGGACTTATTTGTCAAAATATCAATCTCTCAATCAACAACCTATGTCATTGATTGAGGGGGAGAATGATTTCAATTAAATTAAAAAGTTATTTGGCATTCAATTATTTTCAAAAGATATACATGCATGTTTTATCAATGGAGTTTAAAGTTTTAAAATCCGATCCTTATCAGTTAAAACGCTTTCATAATCAAGTCACAATTCTCCTCAAAAGCTTTCAAAATCAATTTAAATCTATAAGAGATCACAAATCTCAAATGATTTGATAATTGTGATCGGGGGAGAATGTGTGATTTAAATTGAATTTAAACTGATAATTCGGTAAATGGTTTTATAAGGATGTACAAGCTTTCCTTCCCACATGTGACAAACGATTTCAAATTTTCCATGCACATGTTGAGGGGGAGCATCTATCTTAAACCTATGATTTGAAACGTGATCACTTATCTCAATGTGCAGGTTCCCTCTAGTATGTGCAAAACTCTTTTCAAATCTCGAGGCACATATTGAGGGGGAGCAAAAAAAAATTATGAAAATCTCATCCTTCCCCAAAATGCTTTATCTACTTGATTTGATCAGGGAAGTGAGGTTGATATCTTTTAGAAAATGGAATTCAAAGAAGTTAACTTTTTCTTGCCTCCGTGTGCAAAACGATTTCAGTCACTTGATGCACATATTGAGGGGGAGTTCTCGTTCTAAAAATATCAACAACAATTCAGGTACAAAATGTTTTGATAATACATCACAAGTATCTGGATTGATTTTCAAATGGTTTTTCAATTGGTTCCAATGGCAGATGAACAATACCAAATAGACCGACCAACTTTACTTTATGTACGGTGATATAAGGATGATAAAGTTAGGTATTGGTTCCCATGATCCGCCAGAACCGGAGGGATCTACCCAGGGACAATCCACTAGTTAGTGTAGAAGTCCTTAGGTATGACGATAAAAGGAGAAAAGTGAGATATGGGAAGAGTGCGGACTGAGACAGAGCAAGTACTGGAACAAACCCAACAAGGTTCTTGCAATGAAGTCTCGGTAAGCACTGAAGGGGTTGAAGAATTAAAAAGAATTGAATGAGAAAAGGGTGAAAACAAATAGCCCTCCATTTATTCAACCTTAGGGCAGAAACCGGGTTCAATTCATATGCTACTGATGGTAACGTCGGTATTGAAGACAAGACGTCATGAACCCAGTGACGCACTGCACTTCAACCTTCCAAACCACTCAAGTTCCTCTTAAAAGGACTTGTTTCATTCTCACGGGGAACCAACATTATCTATCGACTTTCTCTTAGAGATTGTTGATATTGAAGAAGGAGACCCTTTCCCTAGTCTACGGCACAGGATCCAAATATTCACATATTGAGTCTAGAGCCACGAGATCATCAATAAATCCCATTAGGACACTTTCAATGAAGACTCTCTGTTTCACACAATGTGGAAAGAGAGATTATATCTTGAGTCCTACGCATTATCCTTGTGGTTTTGCCAGAACATCCGAGTGATATGTGAACATATTCATAGTGAAGATGGAAAACCTTCTGGAGCCAACATCAAACAAGCTCCTGGTAGGTGGCATGTGAGATCTATTGTATAGATCAACCATGTGACAACTGAACAGAAACAATGGGGCGATTCAATCTCTTGAATCAATCCTGGTTCAGGTTATGGATTGACGGATACCTTTGAAAAACCGGTCTTTGTGCTTAAAAACTCTTTTCTTTAGCAAATCGACCGTGTACGGATATTTCAAATCAAAAGGTGTTTTATGATTGATAATTGATGTTCATTAAAAACCTTCGTTGTATTGCAAAAACAATTTCTATTGAGCAATACACTAGTGTTTTTCAAATCTCTTTTCATCAATCAGTGGACTTAAATTCGCTGGTTCACTCACTCCGTGTTGTCTTCTTTGAGATGTTCCGGTTTGAGAACAGCTAGAGCAGCTGCGAAACCCTGTCAAGGAAATTCTTCGGAATTATACCTGATCACAGGCAGTACTTGTACTGATCAACGGGGAACCGTGGGCCGTGTACCTCAATTCAACGAAAGTGATCAAAGACACTTTCGTGTGCTTTATTGCTAACTGTTTTATGCAGGTACATCCTACATTTGCAGCTGATCAGAATGAAGCGGTCAATCCATAGCCGCATGCTCACACTACACATTCATCTCAAACGAAATCATGATAAGTGCATCAATGACTCTGATATTTTCACTCCATGCTTCTGCTACGCTGCTGCCGATATCATGAATCAACGAAAGCTTCCGTTACTCTGATGAGAAGATATCATGATCCAGAATGTGAGCATGTCGGTCCAAATGTCACAACATCACAAAATTCCAACACCACAATGGATGTCTCAGAGATTTTCATAGCTGATGACCTCAAAAGCTGGCTCTAAATTATTATCACCTGGATCAGTAAAAGACCTGCACCTGGTGTAACCAAACATGCAATGAGAAGAATCAATGACTACGAGTTTCAGAGCAAAGTACTACATCAAGAATGCAAGAACAATTGTTAATGAAATATCTGTTTGTATTCAATGTAATTTTAGTATATGTTTGAGGTGACCTCCCTTAGGGGGAGATTGTTAGGAATTAGAAATTCCAAGTATTAAAGGGTCGGTTACCTCAAGTATATGTAATCATTAGAAAGCTCGTAGTCGTAGTTATTTTAAGTTAAGTAGTATTTAGTTAAGTAACACCGTGGAGGACGGACGGGTCTTTACCCACTGTATGCCTGATCCACAGGCCGTTGTGTGGCGTTTTATGTAAGACTATAAATACTCTCTACCTCCCAAGGTAGAGAGTTGGAGCTTATAATAATATCTTTCACTTTCTCTCACTAAGTTCCCTAAACCTCGAACTTTCTCTCTCTAGAATTCCACTTATACGCCCACTTTGTGTTATGGTGTGATGTGTATGTGAAAACTAATATCTTACACACCTGCATTACACACAGACGACACAGATGGAATAGAAGTAGATATGAAACCCGAAATGTTAGAGGGTTCCGGAGCAGTTATAATAGACATACACACATCAAAAACTTTAGGCATCCTTTTAAATCCTAGTGTGTTATATATCCATTTCTGCCATCTATAACTACTATTTGCTTTAGTCTTAGTGAATGCACTAGGTGGTACTACGTTCTTTGGAGGTGAAACTGGAGCTACAGGGACAACAATGTTTATCTTAGAATCTAAAGAAGGCGGTCTACCAAGCACAGACTTAGAATGATTAGTGGGCCTAGAGGTATTCCGATTCTTAGGATTCCGTAAACGAGAGATTATAGCTTTAGCAACACATTTGTCATGACAATCAGAATTCATACTTTTACGACAAATAACAAAAGGTGCATCAGACTGAATATCAAAAGTACTTAAAGGTTTAGCATTAGTTACATCACTATTTCTATTACATTTGCCAGACGCAATATCTATAGTGGAAGCAACGTGAGTCTTACTTATTGTCCTAGGGTGTTCTTCTACTTTAGCATTCCTTATTGATCTTTTCTTAGGTCGCAACTTCCTATTCTTCGATGTAGTGCTCCTAGGCTGTGAAGTGCGGACGTTTGGAAAAGAGGCAACTATTCCTGTTTCAGTAGAAGAAAGCACGTTAGCAACTTGTGTTTTGGCAGAAGGCATTCTAGGTTCACGATTACTAAGTGTTACTGGTGCCATTCTCTTAATCACGGTAGGCGGAAGTTGTTCATACTTTCCTAATATTTCTCTTAACTTAAAGAGAGTGTGAATCAAGTCTTGATTTTCATAACGAATATTACCAGCAAAGTGCATTACTTCTCTAGTGTGTGCAAGATAGTGATCAAGTTCGTTTGATGCTTCATGACGAGTCTTATTAAGTAAATCAAATATGATACCATATTCCTGTTTAACTTTTACAAGTTCTTGTTCATATTTTGAGATTTGACTTTTCAAAGACACGTTTTGATCATCCAGTTGCTCAGATTTTGGATTAAAATTGTTTGATTGCAACTGGTGGATTTTGGTTTGCAAAGCAAGTTCACGATTTTGACAATCTTTTTGACACCATTGAAGACGACGTTTTGCATTTGAAAGCTCGTGTAAGAGACGTTCGTTTTCAACTTTTAAAGACTCGATCTGAAGCACATTATCAGTATTCTCAACAGTTACAACATTATCAACAGTATCAGCAGAGATATAATCAGATGCATATGACAAAGAATTCAATAACACAGCATTATGGACATCAGCACAGATGACATCTTCCAAGAGTCGATCAACATCTTTTCTCAACATTTTCTTTTTACGTTTTGTATTCGAAATAGATGTTTCTGTTTTCTCGAAAACGACCTTCATCAATCCAAGTTCCTTATAAAAGTCCCGTTCCCAAGACAATGCACAATTTTTTCAAATTTTTAACATTTGGTAAAAGATTTTTCTGAAAAATGTCTCTTTGTTCTCGCGCCAGAGGCGATTGAAAATGTTGAACTTTGATTTCAGAATGATATTCTATCTCATGTTGTAAAGTTTTGAGGTCAGCCATGAAAATGTCAAAATATCTAAGAATTTTGCGATTTTCAGGTTTTGAGTTTACTTCACTGATGGAAGGTAAAGGACCATAAATTTGTGCATAATCTGGTTGGGGATTAACATTAGAAGACTCAGACGTTTTTATGATAACCGTTGGTGTGTTAGAAGAATTCGTTGGTGTGACGAAAGTGACCGGTTTTGAATAATTAAAAGGTTTGTTGTAAACAACAGTTTCTAATTTTGATCGACTCTCGTCTTCTACATCTAATTCCTCTTGACGATGATATTCAACAACACTCATAACAGAATTATCAATTTTATATTCCGCACTGGAAACTTCAGGATTTGGTTTGAATGCTTTGGTTGAAAGCTTAGGTTTGTAATCAGCAAGATTCAGTCCATATCCATTTGGATTGGGTTTTAAAGTAAACTTTTCAATAGAAGTTACTGACTCACCATGTTTGTAAAAAACATTTTTAAACTCTTTAAGTTTGTTTTGCAAGCCGATAATTTCTTTAAGATGATCATCTATTCGTTTCGTTGAATGCTTTTTGTATGCAGAGAAATGTTTTTGACAAGTTAACAACTCAGCCTTAGCTTTTTGATTTTCCAAGGTGAGAGCGTTAATTTGCTTTTTATGTTCATTTTTCAGTTGTTCTATTTCAGACAACAAGGCATTCTTCGAAGCGGCTAGATCACGCATCTGTCTCTCTAAATATTTTTCGTTTTGATGATATTTAGCAAAGGCGGCTTCAAAACATTTTTCACGGTTTTCTTGAGTTTTGAAAAAGTTGAGTTGCTTTTGTAAACATTCAAAATCCTTGGTTAACAGTGCATTTTTACTTTTTAAGTCCTGATTTACTGCAGGACATTCTTCCACTATGGTTTGTTGGTCTTGAATTAAACGAGCAAAATCTGGATGAGGCAAAAGTTCGGCGTGTTCAACGTGAGTCACAACATGATCATTACTTAGATCCTTAAGTATAACCACGGAGTCAATTTTATTATCAATGGAAACCATAAGGTCATCTTGATCGTCAAATGTAACTACCGGGTCTAATTGAAAATCATCGGAATGAGATGTGGATGACTTATTTTGAACATTCTGAGCCTTGCCGGATTCAGATGTTGGCGGAGATATTAGATCAGAGATAAATATGGTTTGTTCGGGTACCTGAGACAAGCCATCAGTGTCATACACTGGGCCTGTGTCACTCATGTGTAACTCATGCATATTAGCCATCAACATAACAGCTGCATTGGCCTGCAAGTCCTCCATATCATCATCTGAGTCTGCATCTGCCATAAAACTCTGTTCTTTGTCTGTGAGAGTTCCACCAGCTTCATCCTTAAGAGCCAAAAGTAAAGCCTCCTTGTGATAATCACTGCCCCGAGTCCTCGGCTTTGGGCATGCATTAGCCAGGTGTCCCTTCTCATTGCAGTTGTAGCATCGAAGACCATTCAACCCATTCTAAGCATTTCCCTGTTCCACCACTTGAGCTCTGTTGTTATTCCTACCCATAGCATTAAACCCTTGACCACCGCCCATCTAACGACCATAACCACGATTCTGAACTTCAACTCGTCCATTGTTCACAACAGCCTGATTCCGTGTGTTAGATGAGGAACGAATACGATTGTTGGATTTATTGGTATAACGACTAAAAGCATTAGCAATCATAACAAATCCTTGTTGCAATGCTTCGAACGGATCGGATTCCTCATTAGCTTCACTAACAAATTCTTAAGCATTGTTGTTGTTGTATGGAACCTATTGATTATGTTGAGATTGTTGTGATTGATCATTTGGTGTGATAGTGGCAGTTGGTTGAGTTGCTGGTTGAGGAGGATAATTGTTTTGAGCATACAAGGCAAGTTGTTGATTTTCCGGATGTGAAGGTGAAGCAATTTGAGCACGGAGAATTCTTTCCATATCAACTTCCTTTTCATGAGGCTTCAAATAATCGTACAACAATACATATGTAGAATGATGCATGTTCTTCGCTTGACGGAGAAAAATGACATACTTCTCCCATTCAGGACCAAGACTACTCAGGAACTTAGTATTAACTGCAATTCTTGGCATGATGATGTTGTGTTTATCCAAATCATTGATGATGTCTGAGAATCGATGATGATAAGACTCTAGTGTCTCTCCAGGTTCAATCAAGAAGTGTTCATAAGCCAAGTAAATTTTGGATTCCATATCCTCCTGATTGAGTGCAGATCCTTCCATAAGTAGATGAATGTGTTCCCAAATTGCCTTTGCAGTCTTTTGAGCATCAACACTTCGAAGAATTGGGTTTGGTAATCCTAAAAGGATATATTGCATTGCAAGCTCATCAGCTTCATAGTGTAGAAGTTCTTCTGGATTCAGGTCTGCAACAGTAGCAATGTTTGATTGTTCATCCCTTGGTGGATTAGCATTTGGATCTCCGGGTACAATGACAGTAGGCATCTGAAATGGACCTTCCAAGATAACCTTCTTTAAGAACTTTCCATGTGGCTTCTTCAGATCACAAAACCTGAAAAACCTAATTACCCATTGATCGTAGTTTCCTGGAGTGAGCATTGGAGGTCTATCAAGTGATCCAGCCTCATGAATTGATTGTTGGTTGCTTAAAGCTTCACACATCTTTGCAAACCAAGTGGGTTCCTTCATAGTGTTCCTTGATGGATGTTGATTGAAATCGTTTGTGTAGGGTTGAACTTGAAGACTTGGTGGTGTTTAAACCATTTGTGGTGTAGGAATTGCTCCAAGTTGTGGAGTATGTTGTTGATTAAATTGTTGTTGATAAATTGCTTGTTGTTGATTCCATTGTTGATGTTGTGGACTTAATTGTTGTTGTCGTTGAGAATAAGTGTAAGGGAAATAGTTAGAGTATGGTGGTTGTGACATGTTGAAAACTTGTGTTGGTAAAAATAGATCTTTGTAGTCGAATGAACCTTTGTTGATGAAGTATCCTTAGGCGTAGAAATCACAATAAACCAAGTAGCACTTATGCGTAAAAACACCAAAGTTACGCGTAACAGCAAGAGTTACGCGTAGGTTTAGCTTACGCGTAAGTAAGGAAAAAGCACTAAAGTTATGCGTAAAACAAGAAGTTAGGCGTAGAAAACTTAGGCGTAGGATTACTTTATGCGTAAGACTAGGCTTAGGCGTAAGATGAATCTTATGCGTAGGATTTTCTACGCGTAAGCTTTATGCTTATGCGTAATTTTAGGGTTTTATCCCAAGTGATCTTTTACACTATCACAGTGCAAAAGATATCCAAAGTTGACGTATTTTCAGGCTTATCCATGCAAGAAAACACGGAGTAAACCACGAAACTGAAGATCAAATGAAGGATAAAGTTACGCGTAAGTTTAGGGTTTTGATACGCGTAGCTTTACTCGTAAAAATGATTTTGCACAAAGATGTTTCTAAACCAGTTTTTGTATGATGAAATAGCTTCAATATCACCAAAAGAACACAAGAGTGTGAAATTTGATGATCCAAAGCATAAAAAACGGTTACGCGTAGGATGAAACCCTCATACAAAACCAAGCTTAAAAACGATGAGCCACGCGTAAAGGTTGAAACTTTTTTCCAAAAACAATTATTTTAACACCTTAAAACATTGAAAGTACAAGAATCTTGGATTCAAATGGTAAAAAATGTGTTTTTAAGCGAACCAAAGTATCAAACCACGCACGTATGTTCTACGCGTAGGACCAAAACGTTCACCCAACTATTTGACGATTGATACCACTGTTAGGTCACGAGTTTTACAACACAAGCATCAATGAAAGAAATAGAGAAGAGAAGAGAGGCGGTTGAACACGTTAAACACACACACACGTATAAAGCTAGACCGGTTATGCGTAAAGGTGTAAAGGAGTGAATAAAATGAACAACCAACCCTCAAGTGAGGGTTATTACATAGTATTTATAGGAGGGAAGCTAGGGCAACACTTCCTAGTCCCTTCCTTTCTCCTATGGGCTTGGGCCTAAGCTCATGGGCCTTCTACATAAGCTTAAGGCTAATAACAAACATAAAGGACATAATTAAGCTAACTATTACATATGAATTACTAACACTTGATTTAGGTTTAGGAGTGATTCCAACAAGAATCAAAAGGAATACCATTCTCGATGATGAAAAAGACGAAATGGTGACGAAAGAGACTTTTAACGATGCTAGTGATTATTAAACAAAGAGAACTATGAAGAAAATTAAACTCATGTAACCTATCTAATGGAAATTAAAACTTACATCTATGCTTCTTGGTTTGGCATAATACCAAAACTACTTCATGAGCTTTTAAAGTAATCCTTTGTACTTGGTGTACGTAAGTTGTGATTACTTTTTAGATCCTTCCTTGAATGTTGACTTCATTATTCTTTGAATGAAGATTTTGAAGAGATTCTAGCATGAAGTTTTCTTGAAAACAAAAGTTGTTAGAATGATCTATCAATGTCCAACAAAATGATTTAAAATAAAAAATATGACCCAAAAAAAATCCTTCTTTGTAGTTTTCAAACATACATGGATCGTATCAAGTTTTTAAAGTACAACATACTCTAAGAAACTTGGTAACAAAGCTCTGATGCCATTTGTAGAAAACTAGAAGGGGGGGGGGGGGTTGAATAGTTTTACCAATTTAAAACTTCCTTTTAAATACTTAGATCGACTTATGTCAATCTATTTAGTTGTTTATGTTGGACGTTGATAGATAGATATATAAACGTGTAACGAAAGATAAAGAGTAAGAAGCACATCACCACGACACAAGTTATTTATAGTGGTTCGACTACAAGGACACCTTACTTGCCCTACTCCACTCCCCGAGTCACCTACTCGAGAGTTCGTAAACACTACACCAACTCCTTATGGCGGAGAAGCCTTCACAACGTCACTTAACCTTTTTCCGGTACAAAGCTAAATACCGAGTTCCTTCACACCAAGGCGAACCACACCTAACACAACGTCGCCTAACCTTTATACGGTGCTAGGCTAACCACTGAGTTCTTTCACACCAAGGAGAAATAATCCTATCACAACGTTGCCTACCCTTTATTAGGTACTAGGCTAAGCACCTAGTTCCATTACTATGGAGGAACTACTACCCTTCACTACACAACACCTGATATCAAGGAGATCCACTCCTTGTTACAATACCATCAAGGATATCACCATCCTTGGAAATAAACAATATGTATAATGATGCACCTCATCGATTATACGACCTAGGCATTCTTCCCAAATGCGACTCGATTTGATTCTTCAGCATCCTTCACTAATGCCTTAGACACAACGCTTGGCACCCTTCACTAATGCCTTCGTCTTGACACCTTTAGCATTCTTCACTAATGCTTTGACACGGATGATTAGCATCTTTCACTAATGCTTTCATCTTGACACTTTCGGCATTCTTCACTAACGCTTTCAACCCAACATCTATGGAGAAAGTAAGAACTATCAACAAGAGAACCTTAGTTGTCTTGATGATGATGAAGCATGGCAACTCATGGACTTGAGCTTGCACGTCTTCAAGAAGTGGTGATCTTGCCTTTAAGAGGAACCTAGAAGATCACACAAAAACAAAAGACAAACTACATAGATCACTTGGATCTGAGGTTAGAGGGTTATAATACTTGGGAAGTATGTATGTGAAGTGATGAGTAGAAAGGAAGAAATGACTCTCTATTTATAGAGAAAATACTCTACTGTTCCCCGGATCCCACGGATCCTTACCACAAGGGATTCGGCTAGCACAAAGCCAGGGATCCGTGGAACGCTTCTCTTTGCCCATGGGTATTTTTGGTTATGGGTCATGGGTTATGGGTTGATCCATGGTTTTCTTTCTAGATACAATGTATCTTAAGTATACAATGAACTTGGTTAAGTGGTATATATAAAACCATGGGTTATGGGTCAATACCATTTGCTAGTTTTTACCCATTTTAGTATATACATGTTTTTACCCATTTTAGTATACTTAGTTTAAGTATATGCTAACCCAATATGTAAACACTAGTTGTTGTACATATGTATTTAAATCATAAAAACACTTATACTTGTTTTAGTGTTTTATGTGAAAACGTAAGTGTGTTAGGAAACTATTAACTGAAACTATTTACGTATTCTATTTGTTTCGTTAAAATGATTTTACGTTTGTTATCGACAAAACATTAGAAGATCGTAAAATATAAATAAACGTTTTTACGGTTTATTTTTATTAACACATTGTGGTCAAACGACAAGACGAAGAGGATTATGACTTTTGTGTAGCAGATTTTCCGAGACTGTCACTAAATGACATTGAAGATATGTATCTCGCTAAGGTGCAAGGATGAATGCGACATTTCTCCACAACTATCCAATGCGAGTACATCAAGTCATTATTGATCTTCATCAGAAGCATTGTGATCCAAGAACGTGTAGAGGACATTCATCTTGCCATGGAATCTTATTAGAAACGCGTAAATCTCACAAAACCTCAGCTAGATCTTCCCGACATAAACCAACTTGCTCAGTACACCCTTATCAAGAAACCGTTTGGGGTAGTCTACATAAGTGAACTACATCACAACTGTTTCATAGCGTGTAAAGAGCTTCATAAGTTTGGGGATCACACATTGAAGAAAGTTAGGGACGGGTTAGCATACAGGTTGAAAGAGATTCATGAAGGCATAGGGTCACCGAGGAGATGAAATTCGAGGGAAAGAAGGGATGTTAAGAAGTTCATCAAGAGGATTGATGAAAGGTTATTTAGGCGGGATCAGTTCAGAACATTGGAGAGTTTCGTTGGTGGTCGTCCAAGCATATCTCTCACAGGCTATCAATGTCCAGAACACATTCCCGGAGTTATTGCTGGAATACCTGATTCTCCTGGTACCCCTTAAACTGTTTCTCTTATCATAATTTGGATGTGTGCTTTATATATAACCATGGCTTGTGCACACATAACAGTGTACAACCCGTACTTGTAATGAAAGGACTCTGTGGTACGCTTCAGTGCCATAATCCTTATAAAAGGAGCGAAAGCTTCTTACTTTTGAGTAAAACTTATCAAAACTTTCACTTTTCAAAGTTTTGCTCAAAAGAACAAGTACTTCCCCTTATGATTTGCAAAACCTCAAAAGTTTATATCACTTGTTGAGGGGGAGTATTTGGTTTAAAACTTAGTTCACAAATTGTTCTTCATGGTAATCTTCCCACAAAACTCAAAATGGTCATATTCGATATCAAAATTTCATCAAAAATAACATTTATATGCCATTTTTGAGGGGGAAAAAAATTATGTGATAATAAATATGTTGTGAATTGCGAATGAATCATCGTGCTAAAAAGACTTAACCAATGAATTGACGAGATCTTAAATGTTAGTAAATCGAAAAGACTTGTCCGGGAAGGGTAATAATTTCAAGCTAGCTCACTAGTGATGTAAACGTGTCTCGCAAAGGACTTGTCCGAGTAGAATGTACCATTCGAGAAACTCTTGGTAGACATGAACTTTGACGGGTTTGACAACCTTTCGAGGTTTGTCCACACCTTCAAGGTAGTTATTAGAGCTAGTTGTCACCTAAAAGCTGACAATGTAACTCTTTAACTATGCAACGTAACCGTATCTCGCGAGGGATTGTCTATCTTGAGTTGATCAATTCAAAAGTACGCGCTCTTCTCTCACCGTGCAGATTTCTGTCAAAATACTTAAGCACGTGTGGAGAGGGAGTATTTCTACAAAATCTTAAACTCTCAACAGTGGTATTAAATGCTTTTACTCATAACCACTTTGAGAGATTTTCATGAAAATGGTTTTAAGGCAACATAGGTTATTCATGGTGTTATAAGGTGACTAAGGTTAGTAATAAGCGTCCTATGATCCGCCAGAGCTCGAAGGATCTACCCAAGGACACCACCAATAGTTAGAATTAGAAGTCCTTAGGTATGATTATAAAAAGGAGAAAATGAGAATCGGAGAAAGAATGAGTTGAAGAATTAAAAAGAAAAGTAAAGAAAAGGGTGAAAAGAACTAGCCCTCCAGATTATTCAACTTAGGGCAGACACCGGGTTCAATTCATATGCTACCGGTTGTCACTTGATGACACCGGTATTGAAGATTAAAGTCGTCATGGACCCAGTGACGCATGCACTAAACCTTCTTAGCCACTAAAGTTTCTCTCAACAGAAGCTTGTTTCATTCTCACAGGGAACCCTACGTAAACTATTGGCTTTCTCTTAGATATTGCTGGTATTGAAGAAGAAGACCCTCTCCCTAGTCTCCGCTCAGGAAAACCAAAGCGCACTATTGAGTGTAGAGCCACGAGATTCATCAAAAGATCTCTTAGGTACACATGACATTTCATCACTTTTCGTTCAACATTAAGGACGCAAGTGATACATTATCGAGTCCTACACAGATCTTAGCAATCTGTCGAGAACATTTATGAGAGGTTTACACATGTGATCCTCAGTGATTGAATGGAAACTCCTACCAGGGTCAACATCAAACAACCCTGACAGCAAGTCACTTCAGTAACTCCTTGTGGGTTACGCTTAGTGTGTCCAAACGGTCTAAAGTCATGAGGTGATGCTTCGGTGTACCTCAGCGACTCATCTGAACTTAGGTGTACTTCGGTACATCGCGTTATCTCACTTGTGGGACTCCAGTTCAGGAACAACCTCTGTGAGAATTAGAGTTGTGTTTTCACACTATGCTGTTAACACTCTCGAAGTTCAAACTTATAAGCGCTGGATTATTTCTAACCCATGTTTTATGTTTTCTTCTTATGGATGCTTGCGGGTGGAAAAGATCGTGCAGATTCTCCACATGCTCATACCTACAACAACACTAATTAAAGTTCTCTCAAAAGGCAACACAATGTCAGAATGATTCTTTGTCAAAGTCAAAGAATCTACAAAGTTTATAGACTAAGAGAACTACATTAGTACTGAAATCTAACATCAAAGAGCGTGTGAGCATGTTGGAGAAAGACGTGGAAACACTGGAGCAACGAAGCGGACCTGATGCAGATAATCACAACATACTATCACTTCCATCATAAAGAACAAAGATCAAAGAACAAAGAAAATGATGACGTCAAAGCAGAATACTTCAAAGGAAACAATTTCTCTACACTGGGAGATTGTTCGAATCAAGGCACTTCTTCTCACAAGAAAGAAGAATGTCAGAAGACGTCAAAGCTACTATTACATCAACACCTACAACGTTATCACTCATATCATTAATCACCAACACTTAGGGGAAGATTGTTGGAATCACTCCTAAACTAGATTACAAGTGTTAGTAATTAATATGTAATAGTTAGCTTAATTAGGCCTTTATGTTTTTTATTATGCTAAGGCTTATGTAGAAGGCCCATAAGCCTTGGCCCAAGCCTAATAAGGAAAGGAAGGGACTAGGAGTGTTGCCCTAGCTCCCTCTCCTATAAATAGGATTGTAAACCTTCATTTGAAGGTTGGTTGTTCACTTTCATATTATATTTGTGCTTATCCTTTCAATATTGTCTTAAACGTGTGTGTGTTTGTGTGCAACCGATCCTTCCTTCATCTCATTTCTTATATGAATGCTTGTGTTAAATAAATGGGAACCTAACATATTATTTTACGACGAAAAACTATAATATCTTAATAAATCACTAAATGACTATCGTAGGATATCATTTCAACGTAAGTACTTGTAAAGTAATTTATAACTTGACAATACGTTATAAACTTATTTTTTCGACGATAAACTTTATTTTCAAAAATGCACAAGTGGTATGAATATCATATGAGTTTGCATGCATAACATTATATCATAACTTATATTAGAATCATATCATTCATAATAGGTCGCGGTTAGAGATTGCGCCACATTTCAGTGTACTCACTTTTGCCATCATATCATTGTACCAAGTGAGTTTTCATATCCCCGTTTTACAAGTTTATACTTTATTTCAAACCTACGGGGGAGAATACATTGCACATCATTTTTATTACGATACTAAGTATATCAAATTCTTTACATTGCTTAAGTTACCTCATTGCCAATTGAATGTCCCCATATCATAATCATGAACCGTTAATTACGGAGTAAGCGAGGGTGAGTGAATAGATATATTGAGGGTGACTCCTCCATCCGGGTTGGTGGTCCCAACTGGTCAAACATATGCATTTCATTTAATATCATAATTTGAGTTGTTTGGCAAAACACTCAGTTGGGGCTAACATCATGATCAGTCTAGCTTCGGTGTCATGTGCTTATAGCAATTGTAACATTTTTATGTGACATATTTGTCATACATGGCCTATACTTGTGGTAGTCGTATAAAACATTTTCATAAACCTATGATTTCTCACCAACATTATTGTTGACCGTTTTAGCAATGTATTTTCAGGTATCTAAGGCATTTACATCATGGCACGCATAAGGACCCATCATAGAGTCGCGGTGACGATTCCGCAAACGTTATCTACTTTTGGGACCTATCTTTGTAACTCTGAATGCTTTAAATAAATATCAAATGATGTGTTTTTCAAACGACACTTTAGGTCGTTCAATATAACTGTAACTGTGATGCTATGGCAGTCATCCCCCAGGATTTCCATTCCGCTACAAAACAGGTATTTTGGGGGTGTGACATCTAGATACCGACTTCCATTACAAAGGAGGAACTACTACCCAACACTACACAACACCTATCCCAAAGGTGATCCACTCCTTATGACAACATCAACAAGGATATCAATATCCTTTGACCCAATACTAATCTATCTTGTACATCGACACACCATATCGAATGTACACCCTAGACACCTTTCACTAATTCCTTTGACTCGACTTCTTGACACCCTTCACTAATGCTTGCAACATGAACTTTTGGCACCCTTAACTAATGCCTTTGACACGAATCTTTGGCACCTTTCACTAATGCCTTCGATACGACTCTTCGACACCTTTCACTAATGTCTTCGTCTTGACCCTTTAGACATCTTTCACCTATCTCTTCCACACAACAATTCTAATGAGAAAGAAAAGAACTATCAACAAGATACCATCAGTAGTCTTGATGATGACAAAGGCAACCCATGAACTTGAGCTTGCTCGACTTCAAGATGTGGTGATCTCACCTTTAAGAGGAACCTAGAGAATTACACAAACACAAAACTACACAGAAAGATCCCTTGGATCTGAGGTTAAAGAGTTTACAACACTAAGAGAAAATGTGTGTGAAAGGGTGAGTTACAATGAAGAAATGGCTCACTATTTATAGACAAAAATATGCTACTGTTCCACGGATCCTAGGACCTAGGTATAGAGTGTATGAGAATTTTGTGGGAGAAAAGAAGGTTCTACTATAGGGATTGTTTGACCCTAGGACATAGGTATAGAGTGGATGAGAATTTTGTCAATATGATAGAGTTTTAATTGAGGATGAAAAACGAGAAAACATAAGAGCATGACTTTGAGTCTAGCTACACGACTCATAAATAAAGAAAAACTCTTCGTAGGTGGGAACCCATGTTTAATTGTTTGCTTGTTTTGTGTCATATATCTTTTTCATTGTTGTTTATTCTCATGTTAGACTTTGTGAAAATGCTTTATTTTTTCTTTAACCTTAAGGTATTTTACAAAAAGATAAGTGTAGGGAAGATCACATACGTTTTTGAAGAACATGAACATGAGAATTACAATTATTGAAATTGAAATATATGTGTGTTTGTTAGAGTAAAATGCTTGTATCGGGTCATAATGGATGTTTTGCAGGATTTTTTCAGGTTTTAAAGATGTAATTTTTCCAGAAAAAAGCAGCAGACCAGTTTCTGTTAGGACAACCTGACGGCGTCAGGATTAAAGCCTGACGACATCAGGCTATGCAAAAATAGTTTATAATTTTTTCGTTTTCTTTGCTACTTATAAATTTTTGAAAAATTCCAGGCCTTAATTTTCTAGAAAAACTGCAAACATCCATTCCACAAGCATTATATCTTACTTGCTTTCTAGTGTAGTTGTGTGTCATATATAGTTTTACCGCTGACTTTACGCAAAGGTTTCATTTGTTTTTTAAGTGTGCAGGTTATATTTGGCAAGAAGAAGAAACACAAAATTAGATGGAGATTATCACTTATACATTCTTCTTGGAAAAAGAATTTAACCGCAACTTCACATGGATCCTACCGAGCTAATCAGGGGAGTACAAGTTTCTTTTCCTTACTTACCTTCCTTTATCATAACTTTGATACTTTCGGGGAACATTGGGGACAATGTTCAGTTTAATTGTAGGGAGGGAGAATAAAACGGGAACTTAGAAACTATTCACTCACTTGATTATTTGTCTTGTCCTTGGTAATTTGTGTAATAAACTATGAGAAATATTTGTTAGGGCAACTTTAGCACCAAATTTAATTTTTTTATGACATGTATGAGCTAAACTTTAGTTTTATCAAAACGTCTAATGGATAGGAGTTATATGACTAGCACAAAAACCATTTACCACTCAAATTCCACCCCAAAAATGTGAGGTTTGCCCCTAGATCTTTAGGACTAAAAGCATTCACCTTTAATGCTTAGAGAGTGTACCGGTAGTATAATAGATTCTAGAACTTGTTTTGTGATGCATTCCGAGATCGCTAGTGAGACTACACTTGTGTAGTTAGGAATTACTAAATGAAAAGAGGCATTAGGATAACCCTTGTTTGAAACCTGTATTATAATTAATTCTTCCACATCGGTCGAGTAACTACCCCACACCCTTGCGATGTACTCATCTTTAGTACACGATACCCCTAGTTAACCCCTCAGAGCCATCCTTTTCGCTATTGATGAGTGTGTAAATACTCATCATTTTTGTACAATATAAACTGCAAAATCATCTGAAAACACTCAGAAACGCATCAAAATGATAAAAATATCACAAATTAGTGTTTTATGTGTTTTAAATGCAAAAAGATCAAAATCAGATGAAAAACGTATCAAATTTGCAAAATTGGCAGTTTTAGTCCCCCAAGTTTCAAAAATTGTCAAAAACAGTCCCTGGTAAATCAAAATTAAGAAAATGTCATTTAAGGTCCATGGGAGTCAAAAGTTGTTAAAACAAACCTTTGAAATGTAAAATTTTCAAAATTACAACTTTGGTCCTTAAACTTTTAAAATTGTCATGTTTAGTCCTTCAAATTTCAGAAAATGGCAAATATGGTCCTTTAACTATTTAAGTATGACAAGTATGGTCCTTGTGATAACATTGGAAAAAGTTCATGATCAGTCCTTTATCTTTGACAGATTTTCATGTTTGGTCCTTGTATACTACATGTACCAACCGGACCCTTATGTTATTAATTCCAAATCCAACACAAACCCAATCCAACACCACATGGCCCATTACCCTTCAAACCCACGGTCCAATATCAATACCCGGTCAACCCACCCAAGACCCGGTCAAATGGTTATACCCATCCAGTCAAACCACCACTTGCCCGCCTTTTGCTCCTTCCTCCCAACCACTGCCTGCAACATTAAACACAAACCATTCCCCCAGCTCAACTCTTCAACCCCTTGTCCCCCCACCTCAACAACAATACAAGAATCATTTAATGTATCTCCTCCCCCTCACTCAACCATAGCCATCTGTCAAAACCTTTTTCCCTCCAAAAAATGCTCAATGGCCAAGATTCACTTAAAATCATCCAAGGGTCTGAAATAAAGGTGGGAAAAGCTAAAGACAAGTGGAGAAGCAGTTTGGAGGTATAAAAAGAGCAAAAGAAGAGATAAGAGAAGACCCCTAGAGCTTTTAGTATAAATGGAGTTGTATGCCAATTTATAAGGCAAGCAGTTAGTTTTTTAGTTTGTAGATTTTTAATGCCCCTAGTTGTAGTTTTTAAATTAGTTGTCTTTTTCTTGCTTGTAATGTTTTTCAAGTTAATAAAAGAAAGTTTTTAGTTCCTGTTTTCATATTTCAGCCTATTCACCAATAAGCACCCAAGTGCTTAATTTTCTCACTTTTTAGTTTTCAATCTTTTAGTAGCATCACAACAGTTTTAACTAGTATTCAGTAAGCAAAAAAAATAAAATTTGTTTTAAAAAGGAATCAGTTGTAAGCACTTTTACCAATAAAAGACTGTTTGGGTCACGCTATTTATTGGTCAAGATCCATGTTTTTACCCATTTGACTTATCAAGTCAAAGCTCTTTTATCAAGTATAGGTTAGTGTAGGAGGTGGGACAATGATTGAATAAGATTTGTAAAAGTGTAGAAAGAATCAAAAAAGTGTTTTTCTGTCTTTGAGAACTGCACAGGACAGCAGCAACAGCTGCTGTTCTTGTGCCATTTTCCTAGCTTATTTGGTGGTCTAAATTGGAAAATTTGGTTTTTATCAAGTCCTTGTATGCCCAGCTCGATCTAGTTTCAGTTTTATGCATTAGTCTTGCCCCTAGCATAGTTAATTTAAAGTTAAAATCCATCATTTGTCTGTCTTTTTTTGGTTCTGTATCAGCAACAAATAGCCCAAGAGAAGCTGCTAACAGCTTATTTTTAAGCGATTATCAGCCCTTTTTCGCCACCCAAATCTTTTCGTTTTAATGTTTGCCATACTAACTTGAGTTTTGTAGCTTGATCTTGGTTGGAATTTCATCGGGTAGCTAAGATAATAAGCTCCAATTGAGCCACCCAAGGCTGTTTTAGGCCTGCAGTTGCAGGTGTTTTTCAGGTACCTTCGTTAGCTTATCAGCTTAACTTCAGCTCAGTAGGTTCCATTTAATGCTTGGTATTTAGCTTAGATTATGTTAGCTTAGCAGTAGCTTGTTTATACTAGTTTAGTGCCTGTTCTCCATTTCCCCTTAGCCTTAGGAATTCCCTAGTTAGCCAACTGATTTCCCTTATCCCTTTCATTAGTTTCGCTTAATTTAATTGCTTATTTCAGAATTTAGCTTAATGGGTCATTCCACTTAATGCAAACTGTTATTTCAGCTTATCTTGTGATTATAAGTACCTTAAGGGGTGTTTGGATGTGTTTTTAGAAATGGTTGTATAAACAGCTTATTGCAAGTTTCAATTAAGTCGTTATTTACAAAAAAGAAATCCTTGTTTTGATCAGTAGTTTAGTTCCCAAAAAGAAAAAGTTGAAAAAAAAAAGAAAAAAAAATTTAAGCCTGCAATGTTCCTTATTATTTTTTTTATCTGCTGTAAAAACATATCCAGATCAGTAGCGTTGTAGGATGATTTGTAGCTTAATTGGATGCTTTTGATTAGTGATTTCTGGTTCCGTAAGTGGCCCTCAGTATAAGCTTTAGTTGACTTGCTTTTGTTAGGCCTTTAGAGTTTATCAAGTAGTTTATTTAAGCTAGCAAAAGTAGCCTTTTCTGTCCCTCTTAACTGCTGTAACAGTAGACTCATGTTAAGTGCTTGTTCCATTTTGAACTTAACTTTGTTACTTATTTAGGTTAAAAGAAGTTTAATAACATAGATAGCCTTGCTTTTCTTTTAGCTTAATGTAGATTTTATAAGTTTCCTTTAAACTTTAGAGCATTAGGAGTGTTTGTTTTGGCTTGATCTTGAGTCTAATTCCATTACTGTTCTTGTAACTTTTTTTTTTTATCTGATCATTTGTAGTAGTAGATTAGTTTAAAAAATATTTAGTTTATCTAATTGTTAATTCCTTAAGACTAAAAGCAAAAGATCAAAAAGTTTAAAAATAAAAGCAAAAATAAAAAGGTCCACCGCTGGAGTTGAACCCACGACCTCCTGTCTGCTGCTGAATAAGCAGTTGGATGTGCTTATTTTTAAGCTTTTAAAAGTTCTAGTTTTATGAAAAGTCCTATTTTTAAGTAATTTTCTAGTTTGCTAAAAGAGAAAAACCAAAAAGAAAAGTAAGTGAAAACGTGATTTTTGCCAAACTTTGTGGAATTTTCACGGATTCATTATAAGTCCATTTGAGCTCAAATTTGGGATACAAGATCTTTGGTTGGTGATCTACATCATGGCCATTTTAGTTTATTTTTAGGAATTTTTCTAGCTAGCTTAATTAGTGCTTAAAGTAGGGCCTTAGAGGCCGGCCGTTTGGCATATAGTTATTAAAATCTGGTCGCGAGTTTTTTTTCTGTAGCTTGTGCTTTTTACTTCCCAATCAGTTGCATTAGCTCGTTTTAGGTTAGATTTAGGCTTTAGTAGCTTATGGTAGCTTATAGTTAGCTTTTAGCTTATTTCAAGTGCTTATTCAAACTGCTTATTTGTCCAATTCAGCTTATTAGTAGGCTTATCTAACTTTTTATATTTTTTCCAGGCTTAAAATAATATTTTAGATTTTCCTGTAAAGTCTCATAATTTTTACTGTTCATTTGTTATTTTTCTTAATTTTAATTAGTTTAAATTAGTTTTTAAATTAATAATAATTATTTAAAAAGTCTAAAAAAATATATTTTCAGTTTTAAAATAACTTTTATAATATTTTAGATTTTTCTAAGTCATAATTTCATTTTTCTAGCCTTATTTCCTATTTTCTTGTATTTTAGGTTATTATTTAATAGTTAAAAATAGTTTTTAATTAATAATAATTAGATAAATAGTTATAAAAATAAATTTTATTTTTCTAAATATTTTCTTTTATCATTAGGATTGTAAAAACATCATTTTCATATTTTTAGGACTTTTATTTCTTAGATCTCATTTTTTATTTTGTACGTTTACGTAATTTTATTTAAACGTAGGTTTTAGGTTTTAAACGTAAAACATCACTTTAAAAATAGTGATAGCGTTTATTTAATAGATTTTAACTTTTTAATTTTCTTAATTTGCATTTAAGTCGCTTTTATTTATAGCCTTTTTCAGTAGTGTAATATTCTATTCCAAATCCTTTCTGATCGCTATCATTAGTGATCATTCTATCGTCTGAATCAGTGTTTGCACACCATTGAGTCTCCGTGGGACTTAACGACCCGGGAATCCATTGTATTCTCTGATCTTCATTGCATTTGTGCTTAAGCTGTTTTAAGTCTGTTAGACTTGACGGTTTAGCGCGGATCAAATACCTTGATCTCCATCAAAGTAATACAAACCATCCATCTGTCTACCAATCCCCAGAACATTCATTCCCCTTAAATCCTGAGGTAAAACATAACATTTGGTCTCATCAAATGCAACAACAAACTTACTATCTCTAGCCACCTTATGAACAGACATTAAACTGGCACAGTATTCAGGAACAACCAACACATCATATAATGTTAAATATTTAGTGAGAACCATATTTCCAACCTTAGTAATTAAGGCTTCAGTCCCATTGGGATGAGACACCTTAATACCAAGCTTAGAAATATCAATGACATTAACTAAATATTTATCAGTATATGTAAGATGTTGATTTGCACCAGAATCTACAATAATACCTGCTGCAACCAATGCAGCCCTCATTTTACTATTATGACAGAAGAACCTTTTAAAGTTTTGATTAAAAAATTTACTTTTATTGAAGAAAATACATGCCATATTGGCATGCACAGTCTTTCCATTTCCATTATTACTAACAGAGTTCTCCTTAATCAAAGAAACGAGTTTAGATATCTGTTCATCAGAAAAGGTAGAGATAGAACTAGAGCCAACATAATTATTATTGTTAACAAATCTCTTATTAAAATTTTGAGCACCCTGATTGTTATTATTCTTTCTATTTTTCCCAAAATCAGCAGGGTACCCAATGATCTTAAAGCACCTATCCACAGTGTGACCATTGAAGCCACAATGTTCACAAACTAACACAAGACCACCAGCAGTCCTTCTAGTATCATTAGTTCTAGGGCCATTGTTAGGTCTGAAAGAACTTCCAGAGGTAGAAGACCTCTGTGTGTTCCCTCTATTTGGTACACTAGAGTTGAACACAGATGAATGAGACTTTTGAGAAGTCCCACCATCTGAACCAGTGACCACAGACCTGTGAGATTCCTCACTAGAAATGACAACAAAAGCCCCTTTAACATCAGGGAGAGGGTCTCTAGACAGAATGTTACTTCTAATTTGCATATAAGACTCATCTAATCCCATTAAGAACTGCATTAATTTCATCAATTGATTGTGTTTTTTAAAATCATCAGCAGCATGACAAGTACATCTAGGCAACTTAACCAAGGCATCAAACTGTTTCCACAGAGTAGACAACTTATTAAAATATTCAGCAATAGTACTACCATTTTGAGACAAAGAGTTGATCTTATGGTGCAAGTTAAAAGTAACAGAACCATCAACTCTATCAAACATTTCTTTCAATTCATTCCACACATCAGAAGCTTTTTTAGAAAAAATTTGCCCCAAAAACAACTCTTCTGATATAGAATTTAAAATCCATCCCAAAACAACAGCATTTACCCTATCCCATTGTCTACCTAGAACCTCATCAGTATTAGATCTTTTACAAGACCCATCTATAAACCCAATTTTATTCTTTCCTTCTAAGGCTAGCAACATAGCACAAGACCACACATTATAATTTTCAGTCCCTTTTAATTTGATAGACACAACAGTTAAGGTGGCAGAGTCATTAGGATGCAAATGCAAATGATTACTAAGATCCAATTTGCTAATCAAAGTAACAGGCTCATCAGCCTCATATTCATCATCAGTATAACCATGAACAGACATACTGAAAAACAAGCAAACACACAAGAGAAGACAAGAAGGTAGTTCCCAGGCTTCCTTGCCACTCAAGGTGGTAGGTCAAGGGCAGATCACTCAAGATCAAGCAACCACAACTAAAACAGACAATCCACACTCCAACAACAATCACAATCACCTCCAACAATCTCAACTCCTACTCCCCGTCAATCTAAACAAGAAATAAGAATAAAGAAAGATAAAGAGTGCGAGAGGTGTTACAGTGCACGCAAATCCAGAAAGCAGCGGAACAAGAACCCTAATTATGATTCTTGAGACAAGAATCACAACCCACACGATCTCAAACAACCCAGAACCACCAAGATTCACCAGAAAGGATCAAGAACACCAAGAACCAACCACCAATCGAAGCTAGAGATCAAACCCTCAAAAATACCCAAACCCTAATTTTCTCAAAAATTAGGCATTTTGTAAAGAATTGATCAATTAGAGCCAAAAGACACTAATTAACCACAGTTAATTAGGTTTAATCAAACTAATTTGAAAAACCCCCAAATTTTTGAAACCCTAATTTTCCCGAAATCGATTTTAACGAGCAAGATAAAGAGCCTTGCTCTGATACCATGTAAAATTTTATAACAAAACTGTAAACACAACTTGAATCTCAATTCAAGTCACTTTTATTATCAACCAAACCTAACACAAGATCAGAGAGATACTGATCTCAATCAGTACACAAACCAATAACCAAGAACACTCACAAATCTGCCACTGCTACTCAGGTGCAAATCTATTGACTAACTTGCCAATAGTATCAATACAAACACTCAACTCACAATGAAATATAACAAAAGTGATCAAAACACAATGATCAGAACACAATCTAACTTGGCTAATAATAAGAGACTTTTATCTGTATGTGAATATGTGAAGAAGATAATAAAACCCTAATCCGTATGAGAGTTTATATAGCCTTGAAATAGAACTTCCAGCTTGAGTCAACTTTAGTCCTCAGAGTTCCAACTTCTAGTCAAATTGAGCTAAAAACTAATCCTTAGCTATAACTGCAAAAACAGAAATGGCAATATTAGTCCCTACACTTATTATTCCAGGTTGAGTTAACTATTTCAACAAAAACTTAAGTCAATGTGAAGGAAGAAAAGAATAGTGTGTGGGGCGAAAGTGGTAAAAAAATTAAGGTTTCGGGTTAAAGAAAGTATTTAGAGGGGAGGGAGTGGGCATCGGGTAGGGGTCGGTGCCGATCGGTTTGATCGGTAACACCGCCCCGCCCATGTCGGGTAGCGGAAATCGGTGACCACATCGGGCTTGGAAGCCGATCGGTGGGGGGCTCACTTTTTTGAAATTTTGGAACGTTGGGGACTAGCAACGGCTAGTTGATTTATTTAAAAAAAAATTCCCTTTAAAACCAAATATCCCAAACTCATTTTTTCACAAAAAAAACACACACTCATCTCTCAAAAACACAAAATCATGGATCCAAGAAGAGGTAAAAAAAATTCCACCTCGCGTCAAGGTCGGTCTCAACCCGTTCATCCGCAACCACAACAAACTCCGTTTCCAAACCAATTTTATTCTCAACCATCTCCGAATCAATTTTACGTTCCACAACCCGCATCTCCACATCAATATTACCAATATAATATGGGTCCTCCTCAAATGAATCCACAACACTACAACATCACTCCTACAAGCGAGTTCTCCCCGTTTGAAAACAATGACGAAGACGTCGAGTTTGTAGCCGAAACACAACAACCACCAAACGAAGAAGACGAAGATGAGGACGTTGAAGAAGTCGATGCGAGAGGGAAGAAAAAAGCCTTCGGCGGGAGGAGGCCCCGTGAAGTTTGGTCGCCGGCACAAGAGGAGGCTTTGGCGAAAGCATGGATTCAAATCTCCGAATGTAATGTTGTCGGTAATGAACAAAAGTCCGAAGGTTTTTGGAAACGGGTTCTCGAGCATTACAAGGCAACTTTGGGTTCGACTTCACGAACTTTTCATTCGTTGAATACAAAGTGGAAAACAATGAACAAGGCCATGGGTATTTTCAACGGCTACTACATCCAAGCGGTACAAGCTATACTTTTTATTTTACATAATCTATACTTTATTATTTACAATTACATTATTTTGTATAAGTTATATTTTTTATTATTTTGTATATTATGTAGAAACGTGCTATGGCTAGTGGGTGCAACGACTTGGACGTGGTGAGACAAGCTGAGGCGGATTACTATACAATAACAAAAAGACAATTTGCTCATAGCTTGGCGTGGGAGGTTGTCAGAGGTCATGACAAATGGACGGAGCAAGAATGTTTTCAAGATGTTGGCGGTGCGACTAGCAATTCTTCAAAAAGAAAGTCGGGGGAGTATGAATCGGCAAGCAACACCATTCCCGACTTGAATGAAGACCCCACCCCTCCACTTGAATCAAGAAAGATGAAAAAGAAGCAAGGCGCATCCTCCTCGTCGGTCTCAAGTATTGCGGATGAAATCAACTCCTACACACAAAAGAAAACACAATATTTGGAAGAAAAACGCGAGAAGGATGCGTTGGCGAAATAATTGTTGGCTACACAACTCGAGGGGGCGAAGTTCAAGAATACACAACGGGAGATGAAGTTTTTTTGGAGCCGCATGATCACATTCGCGATCCCGCTATGTTGGAATTCGTTCTTGCCCAAAAACGTGAACTTGCGGCGAAACACGGATGTGCTTGCAATTTTTAAGTTGTAGTTTCATTTGTTTTTTATTTCAACTTATGTACTCTTTTTTTTAAGTTGTAGTTTTTTTAAGTATTATGTAATGTTTTTATTTTTAATGAAATGGTATGTTTTTATTTTAATATTGTATGTGATTTTATGTATTAAAAATATATGAAAAAAATGGGTAGGATAGGTGACCACTCCCTCCACTTTGGGTAGTGTTAGGGTAGAATTGGGTAGTTTTGAGTTGGAGGGTTTTTATTGGATAGAGGTGACGTGGCAATTTGTGTAGTGTTGGGTAGTAGGTGACCACTCCCTCCCCCTTATAGACTTTTGTAAAAGGCCATGAACGGTATACGTGACATGGGGAAATGATAAGTACCGGATATAAAGTGGAGTTTAAATTTTGAAATGACGTTTTGGGAGCTCGAGGAATATACCGTAAATTAAGGTCGTTGGCTTGTTTGACCTAAGACAAATGTGGTAAAAAGGAAATGATAATTTACATTTACTGCTCATCTAAAATGAAATAATCCTTTTCGATTTTTTAAGGATTCCGTTATTCACCTGTTCAAGTCTAAAGCAATACATTTAGAGTATATAAATCACTTTCGGCGGGGGAGGGGGGGCTTGATAATGTACCCTCCGAGCAGTTCGAAGGTCTCCCCTTCAAACTCAATTGGATACTACACTCTGACAAACCTTGAAAAACCTCCTAAAATCTCATTTGGCGTAAAACATCTACAATCAATGATTATCATGTTGGGAAGTCGCCAATCGAAGCCTAATAACCTTTGAGGTACATCCTTAGAAGATACTAGCACAAAGGTCAATTAAAAAAAAGTATTTGTTCAATTTGTATCTTCTCTTATTATAGAAGAGACAATAATTAATCGAATTATATATCACTGATCTTAACACGAAAATTAAGATTAGTTAGATTTAAGTTTAATCTACCAACTTAAATAAATTATTACTATTTTTATAATCAAATTAAAATTGTCCATTATAATTTGTAGCAAAAGAGTGTTGGCATTGCTAGATGTAAGAGCATCCAGTGTCATAACACTAACTCTGCACTAAAGCCATATTAATGTGCATCATACCTTGTTACCGCCCCATTTTTCATGTTAGGTCACCATAAGTGAACACAAGGATCAATATGTAAGAAATATAGATGAGATGATCGGATGAACACACAAAATACACGACAATAAAGAAAGGTTATGCGTAGGTATTATAGAGTGAACAATCAACCCTCAGATGAGGGTTTACAAGACTATTTATAGGGGAAGGGAGCTAGGGCAACACATCTAGACCCTTCCTTTCTTATTGGGCTTTTGCATAGGCTCACGGGCTTTCTACATGAGCCTAGCCATAATTACTAACATAAAAGCCTAATTAAGCAACATATGGCATATTAACGACTAACACTTGAAATACAAGTTAGGAGTGATTCCAACAATCTCCCCCTAAGTGTTAGTGATGACTCCAGCAATCTTGAATAAGTTGTTGGTGATGATGTAATAGAGGTTGCTTGGCGTCTCCTAGTATTCTTCTTTCTTGTGAGAAGAAGTGCTTTGATTCCAACAATCTCCTCAGAATAAGGATCTTGTTTCTTTTGAAGTTTTCAGCTTTGACGTCTTTGTATTCTTTGTTCTTTGTTCTTTATTGTGGATGTGGTGATAGTATGTGATTGTCTGCCTCCGGTCAGCTACGTTGCTCAGGTGTCTCCACGTCTCTCTCCAGCATGCTCACACGCCCTTTGACGTTGGATTTTGGATATGATGTAGTTCTCTAGTCTTTAATACTTTGTAGATTCTTTGGTTGATGAAGAATTGTTTTGACTTTTGAGTTGCCTTTCATGAGAACTTCATTTGTGTTGATGTTGGTATGAGCATGAGGAGAGTCAGCACGATCCTTCCTCCCAGGAGCATCCATCAGAAGAAACATAGAAATGGGTTAGTGAAAAACACCAATCGATCATGGTGATCTTTTCTAATATATTTGACCACTACGATTGTTTTACTGATGAATGTCTTGATTCCATTCACCTTGGTCGGGCGAATCAGCCGTCCGAATCCCGTGGAGGGACAGTTGGCATTACATTGAACAAGTTCAAGTAATGTTCAGGACTCGATTCTTGAAAGGAATCTCCTTAGCAGGATTTCCAGCACTTACAAGTTCGAACTTCGAGGGTGTTGACAGCATAGTGTGAAAATACATCTCTAATTCTAGCAAAGGCTGTTCCTGAACTGGAGTCCATCAAGTAGGATAACACGATGTACCGAAGTACATGTACAGTTCAGGTGAGTTGCTGAGGTACACCGAAGCATCACCTCATGACTGCAGACCGTTTGAGACAACACTAAGCGTAACCCACAAGGAGTTACCGAAGCAACCTGCTGTCAGGGCTGTTTGATGTTGACCCTGGCAAGAGTTTCCATTCAATCACTGAGGATCACAATTGTGAATCCCCTCATAAATGTTCTCGGCAGATTGCTAGGATCTGCGAAGGACTCTAGAATGTATCACTTGCGTCCATAATGTTGAACGACAAGTGATGAAAGTTCAAGTGTTCCTAAGAGATCTTTTGATGAATCTCGTAGCTCTAGACTCGATTAGTGCGCTTTGGTTTTCCTGAGCGGAGACTAGGGAGAGGGTTTCCTTCTTCAATACCAACAATCTCTAAGAGAAAATCGATAGTTTACGTAGGGTCCATGACGACTTTAATCTTCAATACCGGTGTCATCTAGTGACATCCAGTAGCATATGAATTGAACCCAGTGTCTGCCCTAAGTTGAATAATTTGGAGGGCTATTTCTTTTCACCATTTTCTTTACTTTTCTTTTTAATTCTTCAATTCCTTCTTTCACCGATTCTCATTTTCTCCTTTTTTATAATCATACCTAAGGACTTCTAAATACTAACTATTGGTGGTGTCCTTGGGTAGATCCCTCTGGATCTGGCGGATCATAGGACGTTTATCCCTAAACTTAGTCACCTTATAACTCCATGACTATCCTATGTTGCCGTAAAACCATTTTCTCGAAAATCTCTCAAAGTGTTTATGAATGAAAACATGTTTGTAACACTTCGAGAGTTTTGTATTTTCAGAAATACTCCCCCTCCATATGTGCTTAAGTGTTTAGACAGAAATCTGCACAGTGAGGGTAGAGCTCGCACTTTTGAATTGATCGACTCAAGATAGACAATTTTCCATGAGACACGGTTACGTTGCATAGTTAAAGAGATGCATTGTCAGCTTTTAGGTGACAACTAGCTCTAATAACTACCTTGAAGGTGTGGACAAATCTTGAAAAGGTTGTCAAACCCGTCAAAGTTCATGTTTATCAAGAGTTTCTCGAATAGGTGCGATCTACTCGGATAAGTCTTGGAAGACAAATCTTTTTGATTTATGACAGTTTAGAGCTCGTCAATTCATGAGTTAAGTCTTAGCACACGAGGATCAATCACAATCCAACATATTTGTATCACACAATTTTTCTCCCCCTAAAAAATGGCATATAAATGTTATTTTTGATGAAATTTGATATCGAATATGTCCATTTCGAGTTTTGTGGGAATATATCCACGAAGAACATTTTGTGAACAAAGATATTTTGAAAATACTCCCCCTCAATAAGTAATATTAACTTTTGAGGTTTTGAAAACATAAGGGGAAGTACTTATTCTTTTGAGCAAAAACTTTGAAAATGATGAAAGTTTTGATAAGTTTTACTCAAAAGTAAGAAGCTTTCGCTCCTTTTATAAGGATTGTGGTACTAAAGCGTACCACAGAGTCCTTTCATTACAAGATCGGGTTGTACACTGTTATGTGTGCACAAGCCATAATAAATAGAATAAATCAATCATCTAAATTATCAATCAAAAGAGTTTTGAGGAGTACCCAACAATTAGACAATTAGACCCGGAGTTCTCTTTTCACGTTGAAACGTTGTAATCGAGAAACTCTGTCTTCCGCCCACATAACTCTCTAATCTCCTCATCTGATCCCGATGAAACATCCTTTCATCCAGCCTCGTGATTATCCTTTTAGCTTCCTTCTGTTCCTTCGAGTTCCACCTCTTCTTTGAAACTAGTACGCTAACCCATCACGAACCATTTTCAACATGTGATCGCAGAACTATGAATCTCATCGTACGCCATGAAGCAATTATGGTGAAGTTCACTGCGATAAACAACCCCAAACTTTAGTCTCTTCACTATGGTGTACTGAGATAGTTGGTTGATGTTGGGAAAGTGTAACAACGGTTGGGTAAGGTTGATCTGCTTCTGGTATGATTCGACCGCAAGCTGGAGATCTTCTACATGTTCTTGAATCACCTTGATTCGAATGAAGATCAGTAGGGCTGTGATGTACTAAAGCTGAACATTTGTGGAGAATTTTCTCATCCGACCTTGTACCTTAGCAAGATATATGTCTTCGATATAGTTGAGCGACAATCTCAGAAAATCAGCCTCAATGAAATCATATTCTTGTTCATCCTGTCGTTTGACCTTGATTTCCTTCAAGAATGAATAATCCCATTTCGCAGCCAACGTGACGTTCATAATAGCAACGATCTTCTTATCACTGTAAACCTCCTTGTTCGACCTTTGAACTTGGCAGCTTCTGTAATACAAAATTCTCCTTGATGGCCAATGATGAATCCTATACTTAGCGTCAAGGTCATAGTCCACCCCTTTGTCAACGAACATTTTGGTGGCCTCTTCCTCAATGACAACATTGGTAGAGAAGATTGCAGCTGGAATGTTGAAGGTTAGTGATGTAGCATAATTTTTGCTTATGCTACTTCCATGCTGAAGAAACTCGAGGTCATTGTTAAAGAAGAAGCGGTAGGGAATTTTGGGTTGCTCTGGTCGGCCAATGGTTGGTAGTGGTTTTGTCCAATCGGTGTAATATGGAGTATTATCCCTTCTTGACACGTCGATGTTTGACTCAGGATTTAGCCAGTCAATGTTGTTAGACATGGCTCGTGCAATGTTGTCGAGATGGTATTCGACTTCAATAGCACTGCCGGATTTGTCTTTCAGCAATTGGAACGCATCGTTCTTGATCCGGCGTAATTCCCTCTTCGTCATCTTTTTGACTTTAAACTCATCCTGGATAATCTTGACTTGCTCCATAGTACGACCATCTACCGGTTCTTGACCATCCGGTAATCGAGGCATGGCATCAACTAACTTACTAAACCAGTCATACTCTTCAGTGTCATCCTCGTCTAACCAAAAGACGGCTGAGCTTGATTTCTTCTTCTTTGGTTTTGAGGATGATTCCGGTTGTTGCTTAGTTGATGGTGGGGATGATGGATGTTGTTGCGGCTCATGATTTTCTTCATCTTCACCACCGGTATATTGAAAGTGATCACCGGTTTGCTCCAATGGTGGTGGAGACTCAGTATCCCGAGGTTTATCAGAAGATGGATTTTGCTGAGAAGCTCGAGTAGTTGATGTGGTGGTGGTCTTAGGCGGTGGTGGTGGCATAGATGATGAAGACTCGCAAGTTTTCTTTTGACATTTTGCGTTCGGGTCTATGTCCGTGTCATCATTATCTCTGTAACGCTTCTCTAGACCAGCTGCTTCCTTACATGTTGTCTTCAGTTGATGAGCAAGGAGTACCTCTAGAAACTTCAATTCATCAGATGTGAGAGTCAAAGATCGAGCAGACATCTGAGTTATCAACTGTGATAAAAGATCCGTTTCAGTAACATGAGGTGGTGGGACTAGTCTAGTTTGCATTGTAACCGGTGTAGTTGTGATAGTTTGCCTGACCAGTGTTCTCAATGTTGGGTAGAATTGCTTTGAGAACATATCTTTAGCTATCCCAGGGACATATTGGAGAAGGAATTGATGAGTGTAATTCTTAATCTTCTCGTCCATTTCTCCTTGAACATCTCTGTTGAGGAATAGCTTAATCTGATCTTTCTCCTCGATGAACGTGTTCATCTCTTGACCAAGTAAATTGACCATGTCAGCTAGCAAGTTCAGTTTTCTGTCTACCAGACTTTGTTTACGTTTTCTTGCTTATTGCACAGCTTTTTGGATCTTATCTTTGGTACGAGACGACCATGTGTCAGCCTTTTTCTTGATTGACTTCGATGATGATTTGGTTGTTGTATCTTTTGATGGTGGTGGTGATGAGTGAGATGACGATTTAGTTGTGGAAGAGTCATGGGGTTGCTCTGAGGGTTTCTTAGGATTGTGTTTAGGATTTTCTTGGAGGTAGCTATCTGTTTCAATTCTGATCCTTTCTTCTTCTTCCTTCTTAGCAAGTTCTTCTCTAGCCTTTTCCCTTGCAGCTTCCTCCACATCTTTATCCATTACCCGCTCATCAGTTTCTTTCTCATCGTCTTCAAATCAAACTTCTCTTTATAATCCTGCTGCTTCTGCTCTGTAGATTCCTTGGTGGTGGCACCAGTTCCCTTATCGGGTTGATTAACCGCATCAAGAACTGGTGTAATAGGAACACCACCGCTGGAACCTCCAGGGCCTTTGGTTTGTTTAAGATTGAACTCCTCAGCAACATGCTCTATCCTTAGCTACTTGAGAGTTTTATGGAATTGTTTCTGCTCATCCTTAGGGTCAGCTTCATCATCTGAATCTTCTTCTTCCTCTTCTTCTACTGGCTTCTTCCCTTTGTCTGATGAGGGACTAGGAGGTTTATCTTCTGACATTGGTGAAGATGTATCATCTGTTGGTGTTTCGGAGAGGTAAATCACCTCATTGGACTCAGTTTCAGATTCGTCGTCCTGTGGAATAGGTTCTGGTTTAACTTATGGACGAACGATCTAAGCGGGAACTTTCCTCTTACAGGGTGGGTTTCTTTTCTTTTACTTATTTGTACTCCCAGTGCTTCCTGCTCTCTTAGCCCTTGTAGAAGCCACTGCAGAAGTCTTTTCATCCATAAACCCAACTTTGCCTGCATGCACAGCTTCCTTGTATCGAAGGTATGAAGGAAGAGCCTTGATTTGACCAGTAAGCAGGCAGCCAAGTAATTCTGCACCTTGTTTGCGTGTTGAAGTATCTTTGAATCTGACAGTGTTTAAAGTAGGCTCATACAACACTGAGTGAGTGATGGGGTCATTGATTCTCATAGGGATGTCCAGGTTCCTCCCGAGAATATTTTGGATCAACAACTTAGTATATCTGATAAAGGGAATCTTTGACCCAGGCTTCTTAAGATGCTGCATCATGTCTTCCCATATCAAACTTGCGTAGTCAATGTGTTGCTTGTTGACCATTCCCCAAAATGTTTGAAGGTACATCAGTTTAGGATGTTCATGACCGCTATCTCTGCCAGATACAGACTTGGCGATCATGATGTGGAGAGTCCTCCAGGGCTGAGGGATGTTCTTGAGATCAACACTGGAATGTTTGGTAAGAATTCCAGCAGCTTCGTCATATTCGATGTCAACCATGAATTTCATTACTGCCTCTTCAGTATGAGTTGGAAAGTAATCGGCAGGCTGAATGGCTGGTAGAAGAAGAATAGTGCGAAGATCCGCTACCGTAACTGTGACTTCCTTGGTGCCAAGGGTCACTTTGACTGCATCTTGACCATCAATCTTCTCCATAGTGTGCCAGAACTGATGGATGTAGATCTCTGGTACTGTAGCCGAGTTAGACAACATAAGATGGTAGGGATGATCCTTGAGAATGTCCACAACTACTCTGCAGGAGGATTCTGAGCAGGTGAAGTTTTCAAAGTCAACCCTGAGGTTGTTCTTTCCAATTGTTTTGTGATGATCCGTTGGGAAGATATCTTCCATTGAGAGTTCATTGGAGGTATTGAGATTTTCCATGTTGACGTCCATTTCGCGATCTGAAAGGTATTGAGACAAAAGAACCAACTTATCGAAAGACATTATGTAAGTATAAGATCGATTTTATTGTCCAATTATTGATTGAAGTTGTCATGTTTATGAATGTTACGAGTCCAAAGTCACATTTAGTCCAATAGTCCGAAGTTGAAGTGATAAGTTACGTGAGTATGTTAATTTTGAATTTTAATGACCAAATTTCACTTAATTACACAACATTTTATCCTTTTATAGCTTATGAGAGACATTTTTTGGTTATTGTGACTTATGAGAAACTTGTTACAAGTATATTACGCGTAACATTGCAAATTAAAGCGAGAAGTTGGCTTAAGCGTAAACTTGTTAGCTTATGCGTAAACAAAGGTCCTTATGCGTAGGCGTTAAGCTTAAGCGTAAGGGTAGCTCTTAGGCGTAAGAGTCTCTTACGCATAAAAGCATACCCGTAGCTTATGTGCTTACGCCTAAGCTTAGGCAAAGGAGTTACGCGTAAGGTTTACTCGTAAGAGTAGCCTTTAGGCGTAAACATCCAAGTTTACGCATATCCTTCCAGGATACACATAGTCCCATTGTAGACCCTTATGCGTAAGTGTTACGCGTAAGATTGCTCTTATGCGTAACCTTTATGCATAAGGTGTTCCATATGCGAAATCCATGAACACCTTGAATCTGAACTTTACGCGTAGAAACCTGTAACAATTTAAACATAACAATCTGATTACAATTTATTCCTAACACTTTCAAGATCACAAAACATGTCAATGATAAGAACAGTTACGCGTAGAAGAGATTAGGCGTAAAATGACTAAAACCCTAAACCCTAAAGTTACGCATAACAAATCTAACCATGGAAAATCCAAAATAAATATTATGCACTATCTTAGATGACTAATGAACATGTTGCAACAGGTTTTAACACAAAATTCAAAATTAAGTGACAAACTAGTATGGGGATATGGTGATTGACAACCACCATGTTTACTTATTGAAACAAGACTAGAAACATTTTCATCACGAAAGGTCAAAAGATTCGTAGGAACGAGTTTAATAAGAACATTTTACAAACAAATGGATTTTCTAAAGGATAATCATTAGGATAAGGACCGAAAGGATTACCTATATGTTATTGTTCTTAAAATGATTTTACAAAACATAAACCATGGGTTGGAAATCATTTGCTTATGATTTGTGCATCACATCAAGAGTTTACATCAAGCCTTAATGAACACTTACTATGATTGCCTATAGACTACACACAAGTATATGTTTCTTAATATTGATTTTCACTAAAACCATAATTTTTGGAGAGAGCCTTGACAAAGCTTTCTAATTTTTGGAGAGAGCCTTGACAAAGCTTTCTTTTTACCAATCTTTTAAAACAAATTCAAAAGCGAAATCTCTTGGGACGATCTCGACTTACCCACCTTTGCTATCACGAATGAGTATACTTGCTCGTATGTGTTTATTGTAATAACCGGATAATTCGTGTTTATAAATTTTTAAAACTTTCACACGGAAAGCATATCAAGTTTTTGGCGCCACTGCCGGGGATTTTAAGTATTTTTGACTTTGTTTCGATTATGTAAATTGGTGATATTAAAATTAGATTTCATAAAGTAAAGTAAAAAAAAATGGTTTTAGAGACTAACCGAATCGGTTGCGCGAGAAACCGAACCGGTTAGTGCTCTCGGAAAGTTTTAATTTTTGATTTTTTTTTGTAGTTTTTAGTCTATCTATTGTTTTGTGTTATAGTTTATAGTTTATTTCTTGTCATTTTTGATTTTTATAGATTGTCTTATAGATTGTTTATGCTTGTCTTAGTAATTTTTAGATATTTGATATTAAGTCATTTTTAGTTTTATTTACTTTTTAATTAATCTTGCCTTTATTGCAATAATTAGCTTAGTTAATTTTCAGTTTTGTGAGTTTAGTAGTTTTAATGATTAGTTAAGTTCTTTTAGTTAATATAGTTTTTAATTAGCATAATTAATATTTTTAATTAATAAGGATAATGAGTAGACACATTTAATTAAGAGTTTAAGTATAATTAATGGTCTTTAATTAATTTATAATTAACAGGTTTAATTAATTATATTTCAAAAAAAAATTGTGGAAAATCGTCCCAACCGTTCGGTTGCAACCCGCAACCGGATCGGTTGGAAGTTTTTTGGTCTGGAAGCTTACCACCAACCGAATCGGTTGGAGGGCCAACCGATCCGGTTGGAGCTCTCGGTAAATTTTTTCTAGATTTTCTATTTTGAGTTTTAGCTTGTGTTTTTAGTCTTAATAAGTGTCTTTACTTGTTTAGTTTATGTTTCTGTAGTTTGTTTTGATTTTTACTAACTCTAACGCTAATGATTTGGATGTTTGTCTTTGGTTTTGTTTTGTTTTGTTAGATAGTTGTTATGGATAGTTTAAGCGGAATTTCTGAGTACCAACGTAACTTGGATGAGATGTTTAAGGACACCAGAAACTTGTTGGAGAAGATTGGGAATATTTTGGAAGAGAGTAAGAAGGAGTTGGCTATGGATCCGGAATGTGTGGAAGAAGTGGGAGAGAACAAGGTTCAAGTCCCTAAGAAGAGTAGAGTTGTGGTAGTCACGTAAGCACCACTAACGGAGTATGATTCACTACTTATGAGGTTCGGTACACCTTGTAGTGTCGAAGGGGTGAGTGCGTGTGACGCTCAATTAAACATGGCCTATGGTGAAAATTATATTGTAGACAAAGTTCTTGATCAAATTGGCCACGTTCGTTTGGATTATGAGGCCTACGGAAGAAAAATGGTTAAGAATCTTCGGGTTAACATTCATGGTCATATTTTTGAAGCGGATTTTGTTGTCTTGGAAGAAGGAAACGCTGATGAGCCCGACGTATGCTTTGGGCGAGATTTTCTTGTGACAACCAAATGTCAAGTGTATTTTGCTTTAGGGGAGATGAGGATCAACATTACCGACTTGGAAGAGGAGAAGGGAGTGAATGAAATGCTTGTGGAGTTATGTGCTAACATGGAGAAGGAGAATGTGGAAATCGTGAAGATGGGGAAGGCTAATAGAAAGAAAACCTCGTCCAATAAATTAACTCCTACCACATCCACCAACAAAAACCATGATTACACACCTTCACCACCCAATACACCAAACACCTTCAAACCTTTAACCCAAGACCAAAAAGAAGCCATCTTGGAAAACCTTGAACAAAAATTTCTCGAACTCAATGAGAAAAAGCCGGTAATTGAGGTACTACAAGATTATGTTCTATACCGCAAGAAACTAGACGCGGTTATGTTAGCAAGATCAAGGTTGGAGGATAAAGATCTATCAGAAGAGGATAGAGATAGGATTTTGTTTAAGGGTATGCCACATAAGGAGAGTGACCCGGGAAACTTCGTTCTGCCCATTAAAGTTAACGGGACCACTCCAGTATATGCTTTGGCGGATACGGGTTCAAGCGTCAATGTTATACCCTATCCATTATTTAAGATGTTGGGCCTAAGTAAACCACAACCAAACCACTCCAAACTAACCATGGCGGATAATTCCCAAGCAAAAGCAATGGGGGAGGTGAAAAATGTAAGGGTGCAAGTTGGCTATCAACCTTACTTGCCCGATTTTCTAGTCCTAGACATACCGGTTGATAAGAGTCTACCTCTTCTACTTGGAAGACCGTTCCTACGCACATGTGGTGCAATCATAGATATGGGGAGGGGTACGATGACAATCGATGATGGGATCTCAAAACAAACCTATTATCCAAAGCCAAGGGGACCAGTGTTGGAATTCATGGAGGATTTAGAATTGTTTGATGGGGAAGAGGACTTGACTTGTTTTGAAATTGGACGTGATGTCCATGGAAACCCCATGTATGGACCACTAGCTCCACCATACTTTGAAATTGAGGATGAGATGGAACGCGCACTCGCGGTGGAAGCATTCTACAATCCATTCAAAAACATCCTTGTTTACAAGAAACGCACAGATTTCTTAGGTTCTCTACCGGTTCAACTCAAAATTTTGGAATGGGGACCCGAGGGGTCAAGAGTTTACAAAAGAGAGGATGGAGACGGGGAATGGCACGTCAAATTTGATATACTATGCTCGGATGGGAGAAGATTTGTAAGGAAATTCAAAACTCATGAAACACACCGTGAATTGACCGGGAAATTTCAAAGTGAGGACATCTTAAGGCATGAGTATTTTGAGGAGTAATAAGGAGAAGCACAATATCATAATAACAAGCAATTGTTTGCTTGAATTTTCATCTCTTGATGAAACTTTTTAATTTTTATGCATTTAGGATTTTTGTTCTTCATTTGATTTTTATTTCTCTTATTATTTTGATTTGAAGTTATTTAATCAATGCATTTTGAGTTTTAGTTTAAGTTATGATTATAAGTATGATGATTTAGTTTTTGAGATTAGATGTTGTTGAAATTTCAAATGGTTGGATGAGTGTTGTGTGCATCTTTAATCGGATTTTTGAGTAAACGATTCTTGCTTGGAAGGTAAAATGCCCAAGTAAAGTGAAAAAGGCAAAATTCTGCAAAAATGCAAACTGAAACGGTTGTGTCCATGATTGAAACGGTTGCATGCAAGTATATATACCAAAAATTCAATTTTTCTAGAAAAACACACACACACACTAATCCTCCATCTGGGTTTCGCAAAATTCGACCATTAGAAGTTGTTTGAAGATTGTAAAAGTTGTAGAAGATCATCATGGCACCTAAGCAAGTAAGCATCTGCAATCAATTAACTTAATTAAGGTTTAATTAGAGTATTTGATTCGAATTGCAAATTAGGTCACTAATTTGAGGGTTTTTGATAGAATTCGAATTAAGTTATAATCTTTTAGGATTAAGTGGGTAATTGATAAAGGAAAGCATTGCAAAAAGAATTGTAGTGATTGATTCAACATGGAATGAGTATTAGATGATTGAATTTTCGGATTTAATTAGGTTGTGCCATTAAATCAAATTAAGTTGCAATTGATGATTCCTAGTTGGTAGATGATGCATTTTAAATGAATTTTAGATGCCACATTGTTGATTAGAACAAGTAATTGAGAATTGAAGTTGAGTTTGTTAAGTTCTAAGCAAGATGAACATGTGATGATTAGAAGTCTTGAATGCAGATTAAGAGCAATTTGAGGATGTGGGAATCATTGATAATGTTAGAATGCAGTTTAGGAGTGAATTGGAATTAGAAGAATCTAGCGGGAAGTGGATTTGAAGGCAAAGCCTTCTACAGGATCTGTAACCGATCCGGTTGTGTTTCGCAACCGAACGGTTGGATTGAGGTCTTGAGTGGAACCGATCCGGTTGCCACTCAACCGATCCGGTTCCACGTTCTGTTCAAAATTTTGAATTAGACCCTAGAGGCTTCTATAGACATTCCCGTTTGTTCTAACACTCTTATATTGACTTATATTTATGATTTCTACAGAGAAATGTTGTAGGTTGTTCAAGTTCGACACGGGTTCCACTAAACCCGATTGTTACCAAGTATTGCCAACGGAACGCAAGGAAGAAATTCACGTATAGCTTGAAGACTGAAGGGAATGCAAACTTGAAGTTCAAAGATCTCACCAGCGAGGAGAAACATGATTTCAGGGAACGATTATCAAAGTTGCAAAATAGGACAGTTTTGGTTCCAAGGTTGATTGATTGGGATTTGTTTGCCGAATATGAGTGTGAAAATGAGTTACGTCATATGATGCGGATGTCTTATGTCTATCCGGTTGATGGGGATTCGTTTGATGATTTGTCATGGGAAAGAGCATTTAGCATAAATGAAGAGGTTTATCATGAATGGTGTATGGAGTTCTTTTCGACCATGTACTTTGAAAGAAAGGTTAATGTTCGAAACATCATGGAAGAAGTTTGTGTTTGGTTTAGGCTTTGTGGGCAGGATCACGCCTACACTTTGCCGGATTTTGCTATTGCTCTTGGCTTGTATGAATCGAATGAAATTAAGCATCGATTGTTTGAAGCTCATTTTTCGAGGCTTAGGAGATTTGAAAAAGAGTACCCTAGTATCCCCGCTTACTGGAATCGCGTGGGAGATCCTTCTTGTACTAGAAGGAATGCTGCAAATATTAGGAATCCGTTGATGAGAGTACTACACAAGTTGCTAGTAACTAGGCCGTTTCATAGAGTTGGAAGCAGGGACAAATGTCATAAGTCGGACTTGTGGGTTATGATGTTGTTGGAAGAAACTAAGGATGGAAATGCGGCTTGGCTTATAGCCGAGTATTTGTCTAGGAGAGCCCGGGGAATCAAAGGTAATAGCAACATTTGTGGAGGCCATTTTGTGACGAGGTTGGCAAGGAATCTTGGGTATTACAATAGCAGTGAGTTGGCTAAGTGTGGAGAGCCAAAGATTAGTGAGATATGGAATGCAATTGGTTTTGGAAATGCTTTGAATAGGAGGACAAAAACGTTGGGAGCATGGATTGAACCACAACAACAACAACAACAACAACAACAACCACCACAGCAGCAAGGAAATGTGCCAATGGGCAATATATCGATGGGAAACGTGCAAACGGGTACGTCTAGTAGTTTTGACTCAGGTTGGGGAGAGTGGAACCAACATTTGAATGAAATTGAGTGTAGGGATGTTTGGAGAGATTCGATGATGTTGAGGAATAATTATATCAATGATTATTCGATGCCGATTTTTCAGCACATGGCTCAAGAAGCCAATTACGATTTGCCACCCTACAACCCACCCAATGTTCCACCATCTCATTTCCCCTACACCTCTTATCCTGGACCCTATCCGTATCCATATCCTGGCTATGCACCATTTCCTGACCCAGTGCCTGCATATGGTAGATTACCCGAGGTTGGAGGATCCAGCTATGATGTTGGAGGGTCTTCATCAGGAGTAGCAAAGGAGAAAAAGAAGAGGAAGGTTTACACAATCTTTGATGAGGAGGAGAACTATGAAACCGAAAGCGATGATGATGATGAAGGTAATGAGATGAGTGAGGATGACGAATGATCGTGGATCATTCTTGATTTATGGTTTCAAAAACAATGGTTATTGTGTGTCGAAAAAAATTATCTCTATCTCTATCTCTTAACTATTTCTATAGGATGATTATCATACTTTGTTTATTTTCAATTTTAAGTAGCGTTTTGTTTGTTTGTTTGTTTTGTTTTGTGTATTGCGTATTTTGTAGTTTTGTTTAGAGGATGGATGTGACGGAAGCTTATAGTTGGTCAATATTTGGAGTTGGATAACTCACATGCTTGCTTATGACCCAATATGCATATTGCATATTCTATCCCGTGGTATCTTATTGACTATTTCTTTTTCTCATTTTCTTTACTTTGAAGTTAATTTTATTACATTGAGGACAATGCAAAACTTAAGTATGGGGGAGGGAAGAAAATAGGAAAAATGATACGATTTTTAATTTTTTTAGTTTTTAGTCTTATTTTCGATTTTTAGGTAAAGTTTTTGGATTTTAGTAATTAGCAGGAAATCGCCCTTGATTGTCTAGTTGTTTTAACACGTTATCAAGATATATTAAAAAACAACTTGGGTATTTCAATGGTAAAATGAGGTTTTTGAAAATTTTTGATTTGAACCAAATTACGGAAATAATTCATTTTGGATTCGATAGCATTTTCTAGCACGCATTATAGCCTTTTTCCACTTAATTGTGAGGTTTCTTTTTGTATAAAACACATCTTTTGTTTTATATTTGCTATGAGTGTGCCGGTGATTATGTCGATTCTAGAACTTGTACTTGTTATGCATTATGGTTAAAATCACTCTCGAGTGATAAAAATATGTTCAAATGATAAGAGGCGTCGTAGGATTTAACCCAAATGGTCTTCCATTTTACATCTAATATTTTTTGTTAGCCACATTGGTTAGTTAACCACCTTATATGGACCCATTTGTTAGTGCTCATTTTTAGCACTAGATACCTTTAGTTACACCCTTCGAGCCAATCTTTTCATTCTTGTTTAAATCCAGAAAAATACAAAAATATTTTACACCTTAAACCTTAGCCAACCCATGACATGTCTATTGGTTTGTTGCTAGTTGTTTGGAGTGTTGGATTGTTTTTGATGATTATGAAGAAGCTACACTTTGTCTATAGTATGTACCATTCTCCAACAAAGATGAAGGAGACGTCTTTCTCGTTTGTATTTTTTGTGGTGTATGCTTACACTAAGTGTGGGGGAACTTTGTTATAAAAAAATGGTTATAGCCAATGTGCTATATGAAGAATATTGATTAGCCAATGAGCTAAATTGAGTTATATATGTTTGGAAATCGATATATGAAGAAGAGGAAAATATAATCATTTTCGGGATTGTGGTTTGTATGATGGCTAGCAACATGGAGGTTTAGACTTGACTTTATTTTTCTTTTAACACCAATTTCATAAACCATCCCATGCCTTATCCATATCATTTATAAGCCCGAATCCTTAACGTTATAACCCGAATAAAAGCCCTCTTTGATGAATTTATTTTCTTTGTTTTGATACTTGTACAAGCTTATGGTAAAAAGCATTACTCATGACTAGGCATTGAGTGATTTACACATACCCACCAATATATGAGTGTTGAGTGAATTCTTAAAATCATTCGTGAGGTGTTTAGTTGTGTTATCTAAAGTATTGGTTCATTTTAAAGTTTTCACCTAACAAAAGCAAATTAATAATTATTTCTTTTGAGATGATTGTTAAATTTTCGGAACTACGGTATCAAGACCATTGAAATCGATTTTTGTAAATGTTAGACCTACTCGAGGGCGAGTAGAACTTAAGTATGGGGGAATTTGATAACGCTCAAAATGAACATGTTTTTAGTAGCGTTATTGTTGGTTTTGTGTATGATAATTGGCTATATATACTCATAATTGTTGCAAAAGTGCAAAAGATGTGTATTGTCTATGTGAATGTAGCCAGGTATCGCAAAAGATGAAGAAAAGAAGTTTTCATGCACATTTGGAGAATTCCCGAAGAAGGAAATCAAGTAAGGAAGCTCTTGGACTCAATGATTAGGAAGCGCAATGATTTCTAAGTATCTACAGCAAGTAAAGATCAAGTTTCGTCTTGGAAATTATCATCGAAAACAAAGAAAAAGGCGCAAATCAAGAAAAGTCAACAAAAGTCAAAATTGGAGGTACAAGAGGCGCCCAACCATTCGGTTGGAGCCCGCAACCGATCCGATTGGGCGAGTGAACCAAACACAACCGATCCGGTTGCCAATACTGGAGTGACAACTTTTGTTATTAAATGTTGCCTTAACTCCCCATAATCATTGGAGGCCGATCATTTCTTGTTATTTACTTGTAGAGAACATTTTTAGACAGGTAGTTATGGTTCTCTAGCTATATAATGAACCTAAACTTAGTAGTCTAGGTGTGACACAATCTAAAGTGTAATAGTTTACACCAAAGCTATTACCAACTCATTTTATTCATCCCAAAAGTTTGGTTACTACTGTAAAACCTTCAGGAGGTTGGAGAGACGAATTCCCATCTATTGTTTGATCATTCGGAGTTATACGGTTAAGCTAGACAATTGGAGGCATGTGGTTGCTATAATCCACAAATTCTAATTCTTGTAATCCAAAAGTTTAGGTATTCTATGGAACTTGCTATGAATTTCTATTCTCTTGAGTTATTTGAATTACTTTGTTATTACTTGTGTTTTGTTATAATTGTCATGGAGTACTTCTTAAATATACTTGTGTGTAAGGATGTAGAAAATCATACTAGTGTTCTCATATGTGATGCATGTATATGATCTTGTTTAAATGAGTTTGTTGGAAAACTACTAGTCATGTTTGATTTGTCGGTAAAACATGTTTTAAGAAAAAGGACCGAAAGGATTTCTCTTGTGTTTTATTCCAAAAAGTTAAGTGACAAACTAGTATGGGGATATGGTGATTGACAACCACCATGTTTACTTATTGAAACAAGACTAGAAATATTTTCATCACGAAAGGTCGAAAGATTCGTAGGAACGAGTTTAATAAGAACTTTTTACAAACAAATGGATTTTCTAAAGGATAATCATTAGGATAAGAACCGAAAGGATTACTTATATGTTATTGTTCTTAAAATTATTTTACAAAACATAAACCATGGGTTGGAAATCATTTGCTTATGATTTCTGCATCACATCAAGAGTTTACACCAAGCCTTCATGAACACTTACTATGATTGCCTATAGACTACACACAAGTATATGTTTCTTAATATTGATTTTCACTAAAACCATAATTTTTGGAGAGAGCCTTGACAAAGCTTTCTTGTTACCAATATTTTAAAACAAATTCAAAAGGGAAATCTCTTGGGACGATCTCGACTTACCCACCTTTGCTATCGCGAACGAGTATACTTGCTCGTATGTGTTTATAGTAATAACCGAATAATTCGTGTTTATAAATTTTTAAAACTTGCACACGGAAAGAACATCAAGTCAAACACCTCATACCAATCCGGTGAATCAAATCAGTAAACCTTGCTGGAGCCAAGGCTTTAGTGAGAAGATCCGCCAGTTGGTGTTCAGTACCTACAAAGTATAATTCAACGGTACCCTTTTCTACATGCTCTTTGATGAAATGATATCGAAGATCTATCTGCTTTGACTTCGAGTGTTGAACAGTGTTGCACGAGATCGCAATAGCACTTCAATTGTCACAGTACACTGAGATTCTGTCAAATACATAACCATAATCCTTGAGTTGTGTTCTCATCCAAATGACTTGAGCACAACACGCAGACACGGCTACATATTCTGCTTCAGTTGAGGACAGCGATGTACAATCTTGTTTCTTCGATTTCCATGACACCAGTTTATCACCAAGGAATTGGAAACCTCCTGAAGTATTTTTCCGTGAATGTAAGAATCCTGCGTGGTCAGCGTCTGAAAAACCTATTAGTTCAAAACCAGAATCCTTCGGATACCAGATCCCCAAGTTAATGGTTCCCTTTACGTATCGGAGGATTCTTTTAGCCTCAGTGAGGTGTCGTTCAGTTGGCCTTGACGGATAACGGGAGCAAAGATATACAGAAAATACAATGTCGGGTCTACTGGCTGTTAGATACATGAGAGACCCAATAATACTTCGGTATTTGGTAGGTTCAACCAATTTCCTATGCAAATCAGCATCAATTTTGTTGGTGTGTGCCATTGGTGTTGCATAGGTGTCACAACTTTGCATTCCATGTTTATTCAAAATTTCAAGAGCATATTTGGACTGACTTAGGAAAATACCACGGGGTGATTGATGAACTTGAAGTCCTAAGAAGAACGTAAGTTCACCCATCATGGACATTTCAAAATTTGTTTTCATTAGTTTTGAAAAAGCGTTTGAGTACTTTTTGTGGGTAGAACCAAAATGATGTCATCCACATAAATCTGAACAATTAGAATGTGTGCCCCGTGATATTGAATAAACAGTGTTGGGTCGACCGATCCTTTGACAAAATTATGAGAAAGGAAAAAGGAGGACAACTCATCATACCATGCCCGAGGGGCTTGTTTGGGACCGTAAAGAGCCTTATTCAGTTTGTAGACGTGATTAGGGAAATCTGGATCAAAAAATCCTTCTGGCTGACTGACATATACTGTTTCCTTTAGTTTACCATTCAGAAAAGCAGTTTTGACATACATCTGATAGACCGTGATGTTCATGTGAGCCGCGAATGCCAGAAAAATCCGTACAGCCTCAAGTCTAGCGACCGGTGCGAATGATTCTTCGAAGTCAATCCCCTCTTCCTGTCTATAACCCTTAGCCACCTGACGTGACTTATTTTGGATAACCGTACCTTCAGCATCTAAATTGTTTTTCCAAATCCATTTGAGACCAATGACATAGACCCATGTTGGTCTTTCAACCAATTCCCATACTTCTAAACGTTTGAACTAATTCAGCTCTTCTTGCATGGATTCAATCCAGTTATCTTTGGTCATTGCATCTTTGAAGTTTTTGGGTTCAGTTTGACAAACGGTGAGAGCATAAATGCAGTGTTCACCGTCAGTCTGAAGGCGTTGTCGAGTTACGACTGGTTGGTTCGGGTTTCCAATAATGTTAACAAGAGGATGGTCCTTAGTCCAACGATGTGTGGAGGGTTGATGTTGGTATACGTTGTGCAGATTTGGTGGATTCAGATGGCTGGTTGATGATTCAGCAACATCTGAGTTTGCATTTTCAGTAGCAAAGGGGTTAAAGAATGCATTTCCATCATAATCCGCTGGAGCAGGTACATCTTGATTCAGAAGATCATCAGCTGGATCAGCGTCATTAGAAGCGGTTTGTTCGGCTGTTGTTGTAGAATCAATTGGAGGTGCGTCAGCAACAATTGTTGTTGTGTCAGGTGTATCAGGAATTGGAATATTATCACGTTGTGCAGCGGAAACATTTGATACATCTGGAGCACATTGATCAATTTCATCACTAAACAGAGGAGCAAATAGAGTTTCCATTTGATGACGAGTAAGTTGTAAGCTTGGTTCAGCTGATGATGAGGTTTGGGGGAAGTTGAGACGGTTATGTCCGGGTTCCAAGTTGTTTTGCTCAGAAGCCATTTCTGTAAGCTCAAAAAAATTAGCATGAATCATTTCCATAATCTCCCTTGTATGACGATTCCAATTCCGGTATCCCTTTGAGTTTTCACAGTATCCAACAAAGACTCCAATGTCAGCTTTAGCCTTTAGCTTTCCAAAGTCATCACGATCATTATTCGGGTAACAGAGAGCACCAAATACATGAAAGTGTTTGAGATTCTGTTTTCTGTTATGGATAAGCTCATAAGGTGTTTTGTTGTGGCATTTGGTTATCATAGAACGGTTCTGAGTGTAGCATGCAGTTGACAAGGCTTATGCCCATAAGTAATCTGGAAGTTTTGCATTGATCAACATCGTTCTTGTAGCTTCCACGAACGTACGGTTTCGTCTTTCGACAACTCCATTTTGTTCTGGTGTACATGCAATTGATGTTTGATGCTCAATTCCCACTTTCTCATAGTATTCTCGAAGAGTTTGATTCACAAATTCAGTTCCTCTGTCTGTTCTTACTTGTCGTACTGTATTCCAGAGCTGAACTTGAATTTTCGTGAGAAAGGTAATGATCATTTGTGGAGCTTGATCTTTACTTCGAAGAAAGTAAACCCAAGTCCATCTTAAGTAGTCATCAACTATTAGTAGAATGTAGCGTTTGCCATTAATCGTCTGCACGCGCATCGGGCCACACAAATCTATGTGAAGAACATGAAGGACATGCTGAGATTTGTGGTCCTTATTTGGTGGAAAGTGAGCACGAGTGCTTTTCCCTTGTTCACAGGCTGAGCATAAGTGATCTTTTGAATACCGAAACCTTGGAAGACCTTCAACTAGTTTGTGTCGTGCAAGATTGGTTATGGTTTGAAAGTTTAAGTGTGAAAGACGTCGGTGCCACAACCAAGATTTTGTAGATGATGCCTTAGAAAGTAGACAGATGGGAGATGAAGCAATCATGTCTTGTATTGATATTGTGTAAAGACTTGATGTGCGTTTTCCAGACATAAGATCGTTTCCTTGCAGGTCACGAATGAAACAAGTTTTCTCCCTAAAAGCAACGTCCAAATCACCATCACAAAACTGACTGACTGAAAAGAGATTGTGACAGAGACCTTCCACATAATAAACCCTGCTAATTTCGATGTTTCCATTGATGTAGTCTCCGTAGCCCATGATAGCTGCGAAGTGATCATTCCGGAGTGTCGATGAACTTTGAGACAAAGTTTGATAACAGTTTAGATTGCCTGTCATGTGTCGGGAACATCTGCTATCAACAATCCAAAGGATAATCTGTATCACCTGCATTACACAGACAGCATAGGTGGAATAGAAGTAGAGGTGGAACCCGAAGAGTTAGAGGGTTCCATTACAATTACAGTAGAAACACACATGTTCATGATTTTAGGAATCCATTTAAATCCTGGTGTAATTTGTAACCATCTCTACCAAGTCCAACTAGTTTGTGCTTTAGTCTTAGTGAATGCACTACGTGATATTCTCTTCCTAGGGGGTGAAGTGGGTTCTATGGGTACATCAATGATATTTGCAGAAACACTAGAAGGTGGTTTTCCTAGCAATGAATTAGAAGCAGTAGTGGGCCTAGAGGCAATGCCATTCTTAGGTTTCCGATAACGAGATAAGATAGTTTTAGCAACACATTTATCATGACAATCAGAAAGCATACTTTTAAGACATACAACACAAGAAGCTTCAAATCCAACATCAAAAGTACTTAAAGGTTTAACATTCGTTACATCAGTTTTTCTATTACATTTGTCTAACGCAATATCTAAAGTGGGAGCAACATGTGTTTTATTCGAAGTCCTAAGGTGATCTTCTACCGCAGAGTTCTTTACTGTTCTTTTATTACGTTACGACTTCCTATTCTTCTTTTGACTCTTTCTAATCTGGGAAGTGCTAACGCTGGAAAAAGAGGCAACTACTCCCGTAGAGGTGGAAGAAAGCACATTAGTACCTTGTGTTGTGTCAGTAGGTTTCCTAATGTCAATTTTAAGCATTCCAGGTGCAAGGACATTTGTGTTACTAGACTTATCTTTCCTAAGTTTCACCAACTCCTTTTTCAAATCTATGATAGTGTGTAACAAATCTTGGTTTTCAGAGCGAATGTTGCCATTAACGTTTAAAACTTCTTTAGTGTACGCAAGATGATTACCAATTTCTTGTGACGCTTTAGCACGAGTCTTTTTGAGCAAATCAAATATGACACCATATTCAGTTTTAACTTTTGCAATTTCTTGTTCATATTTAGAAATTTGACACTTTAAAGACACGTTTTCCTCATCCAGTCGTTCAAGTTTTAGTTCAAAAGTTGGAGTACTCGACTGTTTGAGTTTGTTTTGCAAAGCAAGTTCTCGATCATTACAATCTTTTTGACACCATAGAAGACGACGTCCAACATTTGAGATTTCATTTAACAAACGCTCATTTTTAACTTTCAAAGACTCGATTTGAGACACATTATCGACATTCTCAACATTCTCAACATTATCAACAGAATCAACAGCAATATAATCAAATGCATATGCAACAGTATGTCACAACACAACATTTATGATATCAGCACAGATAACATCTTCCAAGAGTCGATCAACACGATTTCTCAATATTTTCTTTTTCTGTTTAGTATTTGAAATCGATGTTTCTGTTTTCTCGAAAACTGTTTTCATAAGTCCAATCTCCTTCTGAAGATCCCGTTCCCAATATATTGCACACATTTTTAAATTTCGGACATGGGGTAAAAGCCTCTTCTGAAAAATATCTCTTTGATTTCGCGCACATGGTGATTGAAAATGTTCAGCTTTTATTTCAGAATTAACTTCAATTTCATGTTCCAAAATTTTGATGTCAGACATGAATGTATCAAAATATTTTAGAATCTGACATCTGTCGGGTAATGGTTTTATTTAACTGAAGGAAGTTAAAGGACCATTAATTTGTGCAACATTGTGTAGGGGACTAACAACAGAAGATGACTCAGGAATTGGTGTGATAACCCAAGGTGTCTTAGTATCGTCCTGTTTTTTAATAAAAGTTATAAGAGGGCCTTTTGAATAATCAAATGGTTTGTTATATAAAACATTCCCCATTTTCAATCGACTTTCTTCATCTGCATCGAATTCCTCTTCACAATTATATTCAACAACACTCAGAATGGAATCATCAATTCTATGTTCTGCACTGTATATCTGAGGATTTGGTTTGAATGCTCTATGTGAAAAACGTGGTTTGTAATCAGCAAGTATTGGCTGATATCCATTTGGATTTGGCTTAAATGTGAATTTTTGAGTTGTTGTGATTGACTCACCATGTTTATAAACAACATTTCGAAACTCTTTAATTTTGTTTTATAAATCGACAATTTCATCCAGATACTGATCAATTCGTTTCCTTGAATGTTTTTTGTACTCATGAAACTGTTTTTGACATGTTAACAACTCAGACTTGGCTTTTTGAGTTTCCGAAGTAAGAGCATTAATTTGTTGTTGATGATCAAATTTTTGTTGTTCTATTTGAGAAAGCAATACATTCTTGGATTTCGACTAGATCACGTATCTGTATTTCCAAAGATTTTTCATTTTGGTATGATTTTGCAAAAGCGACTTCAAAACTGTATTCACGTTTCTCTTTTTGTTTCAAAATTGTTGAGTTGTAACTTATAGCATTCATTATCCTTAGTTAATAGTGCAATTTTAGCATTAAGATTTTTATTAATATCATTGCACTTCTCTAAGTGAGCTTGGGTGGTCTGAAATAAGGTCATGAGCCCGGGATCTGGATTAGACAAAGGCTCATTTTGTTAAACTTTAGTCTCCACATAATCATTACTCATATCCTCAAATTTAATCACGGAGTCAACTTGATTATCAATATTAACCATAAGGTCATCTTGATCGTCAAATGTAACTACGGGATCCATTTGATTCTCGTCGTGATGAGATGTAGAAGGCTCATGTTGAACACTCTGTGCCTCGTCGGATGCAGATGCAGGCGGAGATATCAGATCATGTATAAGATATATGTTAGGATCCGGTACCTGAGACAAGCCATCAGTGTCATACACTAGGCTTGTGTCACTCATGTGGAGCTCTTACATGTTGGCCATCAACATCATAGCTGCGTTAGCTTGCAAGTCCTCCATGTCATCATCAGATTTTGCATTGGCCATGAAGCTCTGCTCCTTGTTGGTAAGTGTTCCACCAGCTTCATCCTTGAGAGCCAAGAGTAAAGCCTCCTTGTGATAAGCACTACCTCTTGTTCTCGGCTTTGGGCAAGCATTAGCCAGATGACCCTTCTCGTTGCAGTTGTAGCATCGAAGACCATTAACCCCAGTCTGAGCATTTCCCTGATCAACCATTTGAACCCGTTGATGTGGAACACCCATGTTATTCCTTCCATTAACATTAAACCCTTGACCATTACCCATGTGACGACCATTTCCACTGTTCTGAACCTCAACTATTCCATTGTTAACAACAGCCTGATTTCTCGTGTTTGATGAGGTACGAATACGATTGTTGGATTTGTTAGCAAATCTTCCAAAAGCTCTAGCAATCATTACAAATCCTTGATTCAATGCATCGAAGGCTTCAGCATCCTCATATGGAGTTTCACTGTGGAGTGCTGAATCAGTATTGGTGTTGTTGTAAGGAACTAGCTGAGTTTCTTGTGCTTGCTATGATGGATCATATGGTGTAATCTGAGCAGTTTGTTGTGGTGGATTTGTGAACACAGTTGGCAAGTTTGGAAATTGAGGATAACATGCTTGAGTATACAAAGCAAGAGTTTGATTATCCGGGAGAGTTGGAGAAGCAGGGACTCCACGGATGATTTTGTCTTTGTCTACTTCCTTTTGATGGTGCTTCAAATAGTCATACAACAATCCGTACGTTGCTTGATGAAGATTCTTATCTTGACGGATGAATGTAACATACTTCTCCCAATCAGGACCAAGACAGCTGAGGAACTTTGTGTTGATTGAAATCCTTGGCATAATGATGTTGTGTTTGTCCAAGTCATTGATGATGTCTGAGAACCGATGATAGTATGACTCTAATGATTCCCCTGGTTTAATCATGAAGTTCTCATATGATAAGTAGATTTTTGATTCCATATCTTCTTGATTGAGTTCAGTGCCTTCCATTAGAAGATGAATGTGTTCCCACATGGCTTTGGCAGTCTTCTGAGCATCAACACTATGAAGTATCGGATTGGGTAATCCCAAAAGGATATATTGCATTGCAATTTCATCAGCTTCTAAGTGAAGAAGTTGGTCAGTAGTGAGTTGATCTACTCTGAGAATGTTGGTAACATCATCTCTTGGTGGAGTAGCAGTTGGATCTCCAAGTATAGTTTAAGTAGGCATCTGAAAAGGACCTTCAAGAATGACCTTCTTCAAAAACTTACCATGTGGTTTCTTTAGATCACAAAACCTAAAAAACCTTATCACCCATTGATCATAGTTTTCGGGAGTGAGCATTGGAGGTCTATCAAGGGATCCAGCTTCATGAATAGATTGTTGGCTGCTTATAGCTTCACACATCTTTGCAAACCAAGAAGGTTCCTTCTGCGTTGTGACATTCATAGCATACTTAGCTGGAAACTAATATTGGAAGTAGTTACAATGTTGATATTGTTGACGAGGGTTTGGTTGAGGGATTTGTGGTGGAAGAGGTTGTGCTCCTTGAGGAAAGTACACTTGTGATGGTTGTGGAAATTGTTGTGGAGGATATTGTTGTAGTTGTTGTTGTTGTTGTTGTTGTTGTTGTTGTTGAGGATACTCATGAGGAAAGTAGTTAGAGTATGGTGGTTGAGACATCTTGAAACTTGTGTTGATGATGGTTCTTTGTAGTCGAATGAAACTTGAAGTTTGTTGATGAAGTACACTTAGGCGTAAACCAGACTTAGGCGTAAACTGTGACTCTTACGCGTAACTTCCTTTTACACGTAAACTAGTGCTTAGGCGTAAATACTCCTTACATGTAAGCTTTAGGTTAAACGTAAGCTTAGGCGTAAACTAAATGCTTAGAAGTAAGAACCTTAGGCGTAAGATTACCATAGGTGTAAGAATAACTTAGGGGTAAAATTTTAATCATAAGCGTTTAAGCTTATGCGTAAGTTTAGGGTTATACCCAAAAATCCTTTACACTTATCCAAGTGTAAAAGATATCCACAAGTCGAAGTGTTTTCAGACTTATCCAAGCAAGAAAACACTGAGTAAACCAACAACTTCGAAGATCAAAGAAGAAAATCCTTGCGTGTAAGAAACTGTTAGGCGTAAACAGGACTTAGGCGTAGAGCTTAGGCGTAAAACTAGGGTTTTCTTAGGCGTAAAAAAGGACAGTTTTACCAAGCTTGATTTTTATGCACTTAAACGTTTTGTAAACCTGATTTTAATGGTGAAAGGGCTTCAAAATCACCAAAATATCACTAAAGTATGAAATTTGATGAACCAAAGTAACTTTCAACCTTACGCGTAAACAAGTACACATTTCAAAAACCAAGCTTAAAAAGTAATCTAAACACGTAAAGTTTGAAACTTTTTGCCAAAAACTGAAACTTTAACACTAAATAAACCTTAACCCATAAGAATCTTTAGTTTACAAGTGTAAAAATCAAAGCTTTTATGCGTATCAAAAGTGTAGCACGATAAACCTTACGCATACAAAACTAAAACTTCAAAAACAATATGTTTCACCCAACTAGATGGCGTATGATACCACCGTTAGGTCACCATTAGTGAACACAAGGATCAATATGTAAGAAATATAGATGAGATGATCGGATGAACACACAAAATACATGACAATAAAGAAAGGTTATGCGTAGGTATTATTGAGTGAACAACCAACCCTCAAATGGGGGTTTACAAGACTATTTATAGGGGAAGGGAGCTAGGGCAATACATCTAGACAATTCCTTTCTTATTGGGCTTTTGCATAGGCTCATGGGCTTTCTACATGAGCCTAGCCATAATTACTAACATAAAAGCCTAATTAAGCAACCTATTACATATTAATGACTAACATTTGAAATACAAGTTAGGAGTGATTCCAACATGCCAAATTGTATGTGCCATGGCTTAAGCCATGCTATTGGCGTGCATAATAACATGTGTTTGTGTTTATTTTATTTTTTAATTGATTAGAAATGGTGTATTGTCGGTCCACATGGATGGTTTGGCTTGTGTTATGAGGGAGTGAGTTTTGGGTGTGTAAGTAATGGAGTTATGTTAAAAGAAAAACTGTTGATGTGAATTAAAAAATGGCCGTAACTTCAGCCATTATAATCGGTGCTCTGAAAATGCGCAATAATCAGTCAATTTTAAAAATGTTCATGTTAAAATTAGCAAAGAATGTTTGGGTAAAAAATACGTGAGCTGGGCTTATCAAGATATCAAGCGTGAACACATTCAAATGATTTGGGTCAGACTTAGGGACCAAGGTGTTTTATTTATTTGTATTGGTTACTTAAAATTTTGGTGCCGTTTGTTTTACCGCTAGGGATCACAATAGGAGTAGGATTTGTTGGGATTATAGAACTAAGTTAACCATTAACCTCTACGAATACGCAGCGGATATGGATCTAGTATTTGCAATTAGGTTAAACACGTAATTAATAAACAATTAATTAATACAATAATTAATTAATAAAAAGGATAAAAGGAAATCTAACCTTGCTTGGCAATTAATCTTTAGTAACGAACAAGAAACCAAAACAAAACCCGAGTATCAAAGATAGATACCTCAATGAGTATCACACACAAACTCGATAACGTATACGTTCGATTAATGGCTAGTCGAGAACGTATTAATAAAACCAAACAACCTTTGTCACTTGAATATAGCACCATGAACAGAAAACCTCTAAGATCAAATCTTTACTGCCCGAGAACAAAAGAAAACAACTAAATTGTTTTCCTAACTTCACCCGATATCGGATAGAATGATCCGAAATCTAACTCCCTTCTGTCCGAGAAAAAAGAACAAGACCAGAATCAAAACCTCACTTTGTTGCTGCTGTTGTGTCGACCAGGAGACCAGGAACAAAGCACACCAATTATCTAAACACTTGTATCAAACAAGTTTATATTTAATCTAAACCAAAAACCCCTAATCAACTTTGTAAATATGCCGACCAAGAGATGAGCAGGAGAGAAAAACTGTTTCGGTTTTTAAGGATCTTCAGGATTGTTTTATGCGTGAGTTTTGAGAAGCTAGGAGTATGTATATATAGCATTACAAACCGACTCCCACTTGGAGTATAATTGCTTGTTCAATAAGTTCAACCCAAGCCAACCCAATCTCACTTTGTTTGCCCGATCAGTGGATGTACAAGGCCCATGGCAATCCATAAAACTCGACCCAAGTCCAAACAAAACAGTCCATGGGTTAATAAGTGTGATCGGGTCAAATCATGCATAATACGGGTATGATTATTCAAGTATTATAAACGTTCTACACGTATACTCGTGTTTATCGTATGTGCCCCTATCGGCTCACACACTATTAGTCGTTTTGTCGTGTTTTCAACTTTCACAAACCAACAGCTCCCACTTGGGAGTTGGTGTGTCGAATGGCACACAAAACTAACGGCGGAAACGTCTAGCAAACGCTCTCACCTGCTTTTTAACTAAAATTGTCTGAGAGAATAGTTTCGTAAAAGTTTCTCAGTAGCATGGTCATTCAATGTCTTACTTTAATCATCCTTTGTTATAGATACCGTTAAACCACGGATAATGGATCTCAAATCATTCCATATAGTTTAACCATTTATAATCTCGTTATAGACTTTAATTCAGATATACCAAATGTAATCAAGAATCATCTTGCATTACCCTTTCGGTATGGCCTGACAGTTATCTGATTAAATCTGGAGAGGCGCCATGGTATCTTTCTGCACATATCAAGTGGAGTAACAAATCCTTTATTGACTACAAGTGTTGTGGATGTTGCTTCACATCACTTCGAAATATAGCCTTTATAACTACCTTGTTCATATAGCGTTTTGCGTATACTTACAAAAAATGATATCCACACATAACAGAACTTACTTGCATTTCAAGTCTAAGGACAAAGATAACAAACCATTTTCAATATTTTACTTATGACAAGGATCCAAAAGTAAATGTTAGAAAGTTGGGGAATCCAATATGCATCTCTAGTGAATACATATGAGTTTGGCGGGAACAATCCAAATTCTCGTTAGAATTATAACCAACACTCACATTTGCCTTATAATAACAATATTCCCATATTTTTAACTGACAGTGGACATATTAAGAATGATAAATCATTTCATGGATTAAACATGCAAATATGGAATAACAGATTATATGAATATAATAACAAATACCTCGTATCTTTATTAATCAGAAAATAATAAGTGTCTTACAACTCCAAATTATCCAAATACTAATTAACACATAGTTTACATGAGACTACTAGCAGGTACCAAACCAATATCTCTAGTCAATTTAGAATGCTTAGGGAACTTCAAAGCTTTCGTAAATGGATCAGCTAGATGGTCATCTGTGTGAACTTTAAATATCTTTACATCGCCCATTTCAATGGTCTCTCGAAGATAATGAACTTTAGCGCGATAATGTCTAGCACCTTTAGTGATTTCGCTTTCATTAGCTATAGTAATGGCTCTAGTATTGTCACAATAAATATTTATGGGTTCTTCAATTGTGGGAACAATGTTCAACCCAGAAATGAATTTTCGAATCCATACAACCTCTTTTGATGCATCACAAGCAGCAATATACTCAGCTTCTGTAGATGAAGTAGCAAAGATACTTTGCTTTGTGCCTTTCCAATCAACAACACCTCCATTTAGAACAAATACATATCCAGTCTGAGATTTTAAGTCGTCAGCATCTGTCAGATATCCAGCATCAGTGTAGCAAGGCACCCTGAGCTCTTGTTCATCTTTTCCTCCATAAATCAGAAACATATCCTTAGTATTGCGTAAATACTTAAGAATATTTTTCACAGCAGTCCAGTGAAGTTCACCTGGATTATGTTGAAATCGGCTTATCACATTCTATGCGAATGCAACATCAGGACGAGTACATCTCACAACATACATAATAGAACCTATAGCAGAAGCATAAGGAACTCTTTGCATGCACTCTTTCTGAGCAGATGTTTCAGCACCTTGTGACTTACTCAATTTTGGCTCTTCTTGCATTGGAATCACGCCACGTTTGGAGTTCTCCATACAAAATATTTTCAAGATTTTCTCAATGTAAGCACTTTGACCCAAACCAATCAATCGTCTAGATTTGTCTCGATAGATCTTGATTCCAAGAATATATGCAGCTTCACCTAAATCTTTCATGGCGAAACATCTTCCAAGATAGGATTTTACATCTTGTAACATTGGAATATTGTTTCCCATAAGCAATATGTCATCAACATATAGAATTAGGAAAGTGACATAACTCCCACTAGCTTTCTGATATACACATGGCTCATCTTGATTTTGAGAAAATCGAAATTTCTTGATCTCATCATCAAAACGTTTATTCCATTGCCTCGATGCTTGTTTAAGTCCATAAATGGAATGCTTGAGCTTGCATACACGGTTAGGATATTTTGGATCAACAAAATCCTCAGGTTACTCCATATAGACCTCTTCGTAAAGATGTCCATTGAGGAAGGCGGTTTTGACGTCCATTTTCCATATCTCAAAGTCATAGTATGCAGCTATGGCTATGAGAATCCTTATAGCTCTAATGTCTGCTACAGGAGAAAAGGTTTCTTCATAATCAATGTCGTAGGTTTGAGTGAAGCCCTTTGCTACGAGACGAGCTTTAAAGGTGTATACCTTACCATCCATGTCAGTCTTCTTCTTGAAGAGCCACTTGCTGCCAACTGTCTTGCAGTTAGGATGAAGCTCAACTAAGACCCAGACATCATTGTCTTTCATGGATTGCATTTCCACATTCATTGCATCAAGCCATTTCTTGGATTCAGGATCCATCAATGCAACTTTATAGTTATTGGGTTCACCAAGATCCCCTAACTCATGTTCCTCAGTGTCAATGTATAAACACATACGGTCAGGAGCACGGCGTGTCCTATTGGACTTTCGAATGGGAACAATATCACTTCGAGGTTCTTCAATTTCTTGATCCTCCTCATCGTGATGAATGCTAGTGTCTAAAGAAGGATTTTTATCTTCTTCTTGAAGTAATTCAAGATCATCTAAACTCCCACTTGATTTAAGATCCATAAGATCATTCTCAAAGAACTCAACATTCCGAGCAACAATAACTGTGTTCTCAGATGGAAGATAGAAAGAATATCCCATAGTTTCCTTAGGGTATCCTACAAAGATACACTTAACAGCTCTAGGTTCAAGTTTGTCAGGTTTGGTAAGTGTATCACGCTTAGCAAGTGCCTCACAACCCTAGACTTTTAAGTAAGACAACTTAGGGGCTTGCCCATACCATACTTCGTATGGTGTCTTTTCAACCTTCTTATTTGGAACCATATTGAGAATGTGTGCAGCAGACTCAAGGGCATAATCCCAAAAGAGCTTTGGAAGAGTAGTTTGTTTCATCATAGAACATACCATGTCAAGCATGGTTCGATTTCTCCTCTCAGATACACCATTGTGTTGTAGAGTATAAGTAGGAGTTCGATGGGCAATAATCCCATGCTCCTTAAGATGATCCAAAAACTCTTGACTCATATATTCACCTCCATGATCAGAACGTAGTGATTTTATGGTCTTCCCGAGTTTATTTTCTACTTCCTTTTGAAACACTTTGAATGTTTCAAACACTTCATGTTTATGTTTCAGCAAGTAAACATAACCATACCGACTATAGTCGTCAATGAAAGTCACGAAGTAACTTGCTCCTTGTCTAGATGTGATTCTAAATGGGCCACATACATCTGAGTGTATAAGTCCAAGTAAATATTTAGCCCTTTCCACTTGATGTGAATAAGGTTTTCTAGCCATCTTACCAGACATACAAGGAACACACTTTTCAAGTGACTTAATGTCAGATGAATTGAGAAGTCCATCGTGTTGCAACTTCTCCATGCGTTTCTTGCTAATGTGTCCAAGACGACCATGCCACAAGAGAGCAGAGTCCAAGTTTGACTTGGCTCTTTTATTGCTTACAGCAAACATAGAACTTTCATTTGTATTCGAACAAGACATTTCATTTTCATAAATACCATTACGAGGAATAGCAGTAAAATAAACAATGTTATTCTTAGTAACTGAAATATAATTATTTGATTCAAAACGGTTAATAAAACCATCGTCATACAAACAAGATACTGAAATAATCCCCCTAGTAATAGAGGGAGCATAATGACAATCATTTAAAACAATAACTAATCCGCTAGGGAGAGATAAATGATAAATTCCAATAGGTTCAACTTCTGCCCGTTGACCATTGCCCACGTACAGACTTAAAGCTCCTGGCTTTAGCTTCCTACTGCCCCTTAGACCCTGAGTATTATTATAGATGTGAGTGCCACAACCAGTGTCATATACTAAGGATGATTTAGGGAAAGAGTGGAGTTCTATAGTGAAAATACCTGAAGAACTAGCTGCAAGATACTGTTTCTTCTTTTTCATTAACACGGTGAGATACTGGGGACAATTCCTTCTTCAATGTCCTGTCTCACCACACTGGTGACAGGTAGCGTCCTTTGCTGGATTATCCTTCTTGGGTGGTGGAGGAATCTTGGATTTGGATTTAGAAGAAGAAGCATTGTATGGCTTATACTCAGTGGCATAACCAAACTTGCTGTTTCCATTTCCATGATTCCCCTTAGCAGCCTTAAACGATTTATTCTTTTTGTGGTGTTTCTGGACCTTACCACCACCCCCACTTACATAATGTAGTGCAGGTGCAACATCTTTCTTTGGCAACGTCTGCTCATGTTGTTTAAGCATAGCATGTAGTTCATTCACAGTCTTTCCCATGCTGTGCATATTAAAGTTCTACACAAACGTAATGTACTCTTTAGAAAGACCGATGAGGATCAAACTAACTCCATAGTTCAGAGTAACTGGGTGACCAAGACGTTCCAAATTGTCAATGTAGCTCTTCATCTTGAGAACATATGAGCTAACCGATTGACCCTCTTCCTGCTTGCAAGCGTGGAATTCACGTGCAGTTTGTAAAAGCTCTTGTTCTGCTTGTTGAGAGAACATAGACTTCAAGTCCTGAAGCATGTCATAAGAACCAAGATGAGTTAGATTTCGTTGGATCTCTAACTCCATGGTCATGAGCATTAAGGCAGCTATATCCTTTGAGCCTTTGACCCAAGCAGTGTGAGCTGCAAGGGCTTCAGCAGGGATAGGGTGGCCAGGAGTAGCAACAGGTGTTGTAGGTATAGGATGCTCCAGATAAGTTTTCTTATCTTCAGCTGATAGTATAATGCGAAGCTGGCGATACCAATCAATGAAATTAGGTCCAGTGAGTTTTTGTTTCTCAAAGAAACTCCTGAGTACCGAACTGTTTCTGACTGAAGTAGTCATCTACAATTGAAAAGTTCAAATAATTAGTATTTTCGATAATTACATTCTTAAAAGAATTAACTACCCAATTAATTACTAATAAGACTAAGATCCATCTTGCAACCCCACTTAATTACCATAGGTCTAACTAGTGCGTAAACAAATAGGATAAGAGGTAAGCGACGAGCGTTAATTGCATAATGCAACTCTTAGACTTTATGAGACTGTTTAAGGCATTAGTATCAAGTAATAATGTCAAAAGCATGTTTAGTTCTCATCTTATGCATCGGGTTCAAGGTCTGACCAAGCCAACTCGAGATAATTCGACCAAGTATGAACGTGTAAAAATAACCATAGGTCTGACCAGTGTGAAATAATTACCATGGGTTTGAAAGGCCCATAGGTCTGACTAGAGAAGTCAATCCAAATGCATGTGTTCATAGTTGGATGGCATAGACTTAAAATTAAAAAATAGGTATGCACATATAAATGTGGTAAAAGTCGTGTACAAAGAAGCATGCAAAACAACTTTGTAACACTAATTTTAAAAACTTTTTGGTAATGACACTGTAGTGATCATCATGGTTCACGGTAGCTCCAATCGAACGCACAGGGAGGCAGAGGACCAGGTAAGCGCTGAAGCATAGCCTTAGAAATCCTTTCGGTGTGACTGTGCGCACCTCTTTGAACCCCCTTTTGAGTTTGTTCTAGTGGGTGAGCCATACATCCCAAGTGTCCATAGCGTCAAGTTTTTAAATTCTTGAAAACGTGTTTCATATATTAGGTCACTTTATTTTACAAAAATAATTTTCCACGAATCAAATAGCAGGTCACAATGAGCATGGTATTTAGGCGTGTAAATAAATACCAATATTAATGTTATGGTTACGATATGTATTATTCCATATTGCATACAATTAGGTGTCAAAGCAAGTAATAATGCACATATAGGAATCACAAACATATAAACATAAACATCAATATAAATAACCACATATTGTTCCGAGTTCTCTTGCGAGTCTTCCCCAAACGGAGAACCATAAGACCGTCACTAGGATATAATACCTAGATCGCCCCATACATCACTTATAAAAGCAATTGAGTGGGTCTTGTGGCCGGAAAACACATAAAACATGGCAATCTCAATTAACAAGTAATTACGCAATTTTATGTATTTTATAACCAATATGTAATTCTAATCATAATAATTCTAATTAACAATTAATAAGTTCAAATTAACATTTAATTTTAATTAACAAGTAATTCTAATTAACATGTAATTTTAATTAACCATTTAATTCCAATTAGCAAAGTAATTCTAATTAACATGTAATTCTAATTAACAAATTAATTCTAATTATCAATATAATTTTAATTTGTGTGTGACTAGTTATTATTTATTAATAAGAAACGTGTAACCCATAAGCGCAAAAACAACCTGGCTCTGATATCACTGTTGGAATTTTAGAATTAAGTTAACCATTAACCTCTACGAGTACGCAGCGAATATGGATCTAGTATTTGCAATTAGGTTAAACACGTAATTAATAAACAATTAATTAATAAAATAATTAATTAATAAAAAGGTTAAAAGAAAACATAACGTTGCTTGGCAATTGATCTTTAGTAACGAACAAGAAACCAAAACAAAACCCGAGTATCAAAGATAGATACCTCAATGAGTATCACACACAAACCCGATAACGTATACGTTCGATTAATGGCTAATCGTGAACGTATTAATAAAACCAAACAACCTTTGTCACTTGAATATAGCACCACGAACAGAAAACCTCCAAGATCAAATCTTTACTGCCCGAGAACAAAAGAAAACAACAAAACTGTTTTCCTAACTTCACCCGATATCGGATAGAATGATCTGATATCTAACTCCCTTCTGTCTGAGAAAAAAGAACAAGACCAGAATCAAAACCTCACTTTGTTGCTGCTGTTGTGTCGACCAGGAGACCAGGAACAAAGCACACCGATTATCTAAACACTTGTATCAAACAAGTTTAGATTTAATCTAAACCAAAAACCCCTAATCGACTTTGTAAGTATGTCGACCAAGAGATGAGCAGGAGAGAAAAAACTGGTTCGGTTTTTAGGGATCTTCAGGATTGTTTTATGCGTGAGTTTTGAGAAGCTAGGGGTTTGAATATATATCATTACAAACTGACTCCCACTTGGAGTATAATTGCTTGTTCGATAAGTTCAACCCAAGCCAACCCAATCTCACTTTGTTTGCCCGATCAGTGGATGTACAAGGCCCACGGCAATCCATAAAACTCGACCCAAGTCCAAACAAAACAGTCCATGGGTCAATAAGTGTGATCGGGTCAAATCATGCATAATACGGGTATGATTATTCAAGTATTATAAACGTTCTACACGTATACTCGTGTTTATCGCGTGTGCCCCCATCAGCTCACACACTATTAGTCGTTTTGTCGTGTTTTCAACTTCCACAAACCAACAGGATTAATAGTTGGGTGGAGGTTCTATAGGTATGATTACTTCAAAACAAAGGTTTGGATTACAGTCGTTGGGTTTCACTGTCAATCTCAAAACACTTGCTTGGTTTTTCATACTTGGGTATGGTAATAGAGTAGCAAACTATATAATAAAAAACATGAATTTGAATAATGTCACCGACTATATATGCCTTATTAAAGAACACCAAAACAAAGTAATAAACACAAATAAGTATGTTGTACATATTATTTTAGGGGAAATCATACCTACATTACAATGTAGGTAATTCCTTACATTTTCTTTAAAAAAAAGGGTAGGGACAGAGGAAAACATGTATCAGGGACATACCGCAGGGACTGAACTGTACATTTTTAAAACTTTTTTCAAAGAAAATGTAAAGAATTGCCTACATTGTGATGTAGGTATGATTTCCACATTATTTTATACATAGAACACCAAAACATTACAAAGTCATAAACACAAGTGAGGATCATATACTACACCTAAAACAGTGATGCTACTAAATTACAAAGTCGAGAAGCTTCCAATAAGTTGAATGGAAACCTATGACCAGAAAGAGCACAGCACCATCACCATTGTTACAGGGCGAATGATACCATAAACCTTTGCACCACTATATACATATCTATTTGCATGAATAATACCGTATTACAGATCTGATCACAGTCACACTACCAGACACCTCAATATCAAGGATTCATTTAATCGTTCTCTCTAACTACTGAACATTTGATGCGCTAAAACATTTCCAAAATTGAACCATTCATCTGTTGGTTTAATGTTTGTTAAATATTTTTCATTTTCTGGTTGGTCATCCATCTTGAATCTGTCTTCCTCATCTTGTGTCAATTCTTGTGGATAAAATCTCATGTAGTTTCTTATTAAATTATGAAGAAGACAACATGCTAAGATACTACGTACTTGAGTTGTAATATGAAAAAATGAAGGTGAAGCTAACATCTTCCATCTCCCTTTTAGTAAGCCAAAGCATCTCTCAATCACATTGCTCGCTTCCGCATGTTTCATCTTAAAATATTCTTGAGCATTTGATTGGTGACCATGAAGCTCATTGAGATGGTACCGTTCACCTTGAAAAGGGGCGAGAAAGCCTAAGGCATTGCAAGATAATCAACCTAGTAATAACAACCTTCAAAGTTTCAACGTTATTAAAAAATTATGTTACAATGAAATAATGAATACATGATGATTATATTATTAATAAAACCAATGATGAATTATGTGATGCTTTTACCTTGAGGAATCTGAAGACCATCGAGCTTGCTTGTGTCATCCGTTAGCACACGGCCATGAGTCGGCCATCATATGTTGAACCCTCTCAACCAGGTAAAACATGTAGTGGTAGTAACTCTTTTACTATCAAATGTTGCACATGAAATTCAAATAATATAAATGAATATGATAATAATTTTTAAAAAGAGGTACGTCAAGTAAAGTTTAACGATCTCCTAATTAAATGTTTATTTTCAGAAGTTGTCCAGAAGGTAATTAAATCTTGTTTGTTTTAAAATTGTGCATGTAACCTGGATGTGTGTTTTGCCGGTGCGGAGCTTAGAGTTGGTGATATATGTGATGTTGCCTGTGGTACTACAGTACCTTCAATCAAATGTCATGATATATAAAATACATTAAGGAACTAGAACTATTTGGAATGTGGCTTAAATCAATAAATTTGAAGCTGACCATGGGACGCATATTAATCTCGGTGTAATTATATTCGTATTCGTGATACTTATAAGTATTGTTTTACCCTAGTTGCATGCTTTTGTTTAAAAACATCCCGCTTCACTCCTTTGTGCGCTTTTACTTTAAAAAACTATATGCGCACGTTTAAAAACTTTCTTTGATTTTCTTATATATGCTTACTTAATTTAATTTATAGGTTACTTAAACACACGAAATCCTTGTTACAGCTATTAAAAAGCTAAAGTTTTGAGTCAATTTTCACCATAAAACTTTTTGTGATAGGAGCCATGTGATATTGTTCATCATCAACCATAAGATTGCAGATTTCCACAAATTAACAAAAAACGAACTTCAAGATTCAAAATCACTATACTTCTTATGAATTTAAGCTTCATACAGCTAGCAATCGGAAGACATGTACATTCTTTAAAGGGGCAAAATAGGTTGTTAGCAATATTGAATAAACACCAAGAAGCAATTCGTTATCGACAAATTGGACAAGATCACACTACAAGATTAGGAGGTTTTAGGGAGGACAAGTTTTCCCTTAAAGGTTTTAGCGATTTGTCGCTGAAGGTCCTGATCCAAGTCAAAGTCAAAGAAGCAAATTTGTTTACATGGACGTTAGGGAGTTTTAGGGACAACCTTTTGTCATCCCTAAAAGTCCCATCGCAAGTTCTTGTTTTTCTTGTAATGAAAGAGGTTTGACGAAAGTCGTTAATGCCACGCAAGATCGATATTCCTAAATTTGTCTCTAAGATCGTCATTTCAATGCTTTTTAGAAAAACTAGACGTGTATCCATGAATAGCAACAAGATTTATAGCGGAGGATAATTATAGCGGATAATTATAGTTGCGATATTTTAATTAAGTGTTTCGTGTAATGTTATGCATACAACGCAAAGCTGTGAAAAAACTAAAGAGCCTTTCCCTCTAAGTGAATATAGGACTTAGTGTGTGAGGTGTGCATCGAGAAAAAGGAGAAGAAAGCCTATTTCCTTTGGAAGGAAATGACTTTTTTTGTTCATTCACACATAAGAAGGAAATAGAAATAAGATTTTTATTTGTTGGGTGTATTATAAGTAGGTATTTGTGTTTTGAGGGTATTTTTTAATGATAAAAACTAATAAAACAATTAATGGAAGAGATAGATTGTGCCGCAATGATTAAAGGAATGTTGAACGAAAAAGTTTTGGACAGAGAAAAAGCTAATGTGACGAGTGAAAACCTGTCACCGCACCTTCCACCCTTAGGTGATTTAGTTCATTTAAATATTTAAGGACCTTACAATTTTAGAATTAGAAAAGGTTTTAGGTTCTTTTTAGCCACTGTTGATGACTATACCATAGTTGTGTGGTTGTATTTGTTTAAAGGAAAAGATGAAGTGTTTGATAAAATTCAAATATTATATTATAGGGCAAATCGCATAAAGGTACTCATCTTATGTCTAATTTCAATTAAATGTACTATTCTTTTTTTTTCGCAATTTAAGGTACCCAACTTTTTTAATTTTGCAATCTTAGGTATTTTTTACCCACTTGATGGGTGTCCGGTAACAAATATGACTTTGTCTTTTTTAATGTGGCAAACTCATAAAGACCAAAGTCAAACCCCAAATCTGTTAAAACACACCAAGTCAACACACACCTGGCTTCATCCCACCACACAACCATGATTCAACCGTTCCAACAAAGATCGTCGGTACAGTGTCTCACAACCGTCCGGCTAAAATGCCACGGTTCCGACCGTCTTCTCCAGCCAAAGTCGTCGTGCATCTGGCTAGGCGAAAATCGCTATTCGTGTTCACAGACCAACATCATGCAGCCCAACTTTTAGTAAAAGGAAGAATGATGGAAATGGAGGGGGAAATAAAACATGAAGAGAAATAGATAGACATGGAATAAAAACGAAAAAAGGGAAGTTGTTTGTAGATTTTAGGAAGTGTGAAAAAGCAAGTAACTTGGTAGGAGGTAGGATGTTTACGGGGTTTCTATGGCAAACAGTTTCCAGCATCTCTAACTCTTCCTCTAATTGGTTCAAACTTCAAAGTTTATTGCATTGTTTTGAAAAATAATTCATATTCCAGGGATGTTTATGAATTAAAAATGGTAAAGAAGTAAAAAATGCTAAACGATCATGGGTCTATTTTTGTTTAAAACTTAACTAAGTACTGCGTATGATTTGGAAATGTGTGAATAAGTTAGCAGGCTAGCATGTACGTGAAGACAAAGAGGCGCCAATATAATATGTTATATAAAGAAACAAATGACGTGGCACTCAATTTTAGAGGTAACCGGATAAAAATTTAAAAAGTGACTGGAAACCTACTAATTTCCTAAGATTGCAAATAAAAAAAAGTTGAGCACCTTAAATTAAGAAAAAAAAGAATAGTACCTTTAATTGAAATTGGACATAAAATTAGTACCTTTTTATGCAATTTGCCCTATATTATATTATTAAAACTCATTGTGATAAAAATGTAAAAAATTATTCAGAAGTGATAATGAAATTGTATGTTAATCATAACTTTGAGTCCTTTGTTCATGAACTTGAAATTTTACATCAAACTATTTGTATATACACACCATAGCAGAATGGTATAGTTGAACATTGACTTCTTCTTAATGTTGCTAGAGCTTTTATGTTCCATGGAGGGTCACCTTTGAATATGTGGTCTGAAAATGTTCTAGCCACTGTTTATTTAATTAACAGGATCTCTAGTGCTATCTTTTTTGAAGAATGTCCCTATGAATTGATTTATAAGTGTGAATCTAGTCTCTTTCATTTAAGTCTTTTAGATCTTTGTGTTTTGCAATCGTGTTAAATAATAATGACACTTTGTTGTTATGTCTGTAAATATGTGTTTATTGGTTATTTTTTAATACGAAAAGGTATAAATTGTTCAGTCCTGAGAGTAAAACTGTGATGCTTTCAAGGGAACTAAAATTTTATGAAACAATCTTTTCTTTTAAGAATGAGTCTTTAACTAAAGATATTGTGTTTGAAGATTTTTTTTTTAATGTCTTAAACCCTTTTTATGGTGATTCTAAAATGTTTAAGGAATAAACAAGTCTAATGAACCCTATGGTGAAGAGAGAAGAAATAGTGATAACGAGTGCATTGAAAAGTCATTTAATCATACTGATGTATCCACTGATACATCAGCTACATCTACCCGTCATCCAGATTCTGTTTTCACATAAATGCCCACAAAAAGGAATAGTAAGAATAAAGTTTGATCCTTTAGGTAGTAGTAATGAAATCTAAGATATGATGACGCAACACTGATTGATGAAGAATATTATTCTCAGGGTGAAGACTTTATAGATTTTAATCGTTATTTGTACCTAGTCACACTAATATTCCAGTAGATTCTTCTATTTTAGGAAGATCTACTAGACATCATAGGTTGCTTGCTAAATTGGACAATTATGTGTTAGATGATAAAGTTAAGTATTATATAAATAGATTGTGAATTGTTCTAACTCGTTCGTTGATAATTTTGTTTTTGCTACTAATTTGATTAAAATCATGAATCTAAAAAATTTGCAAAAGCTGTAATTGATTCTAGGTAGATAGAGGCAATGAATCAGGAAATGGAGGCTTTAAATCAAACTAGCAAGGTACCCATGCAATGCAGCGAGGAATACCATGTGACTATATTTTGCGACGAGCAAATGTTATTCAGTTACACGTTTTTTTTTTTCTTTTTCAAATAATAGGTGTACAAATGAATGAAAATTTAGATTAAAATTACTTTATCCAATAACAATGCAAAACATTTTATATCCAAATAAACATGAGGTCTAACCGAAGAAATGAACATACATAGCATCTTTGAAACAAATGTTAAAATAGACGTCATTACAAAATGAAATGTAATTTGGAAAGCGGATTGTTTTACCATCTTCTTTTACCGGCGGTGCACACTATCTATATCTATACAAAATTTTGGCTAACAGCCAATTTTTTCAGTTTTTAAGCCAATTTCATCCCAATAACCAAATATTACTTAAACAAATTCCAGATCATATACCTTTCAAATTCGGATGGCATAAAGTACCAAGCCCATTAATCATTTATCATAATTATAAGGTATTATAAAAGAGTAATTAACCCTAACACTTCACGTTTAACATAAAAGTACTATACCAAAACTCACGCAATCACATAAACTATCTCCACCGTTAGACTAACGCTAATGGTGGTCACAATTTTCTATGTTCACCTTTGCCACATCAGCGTCAACTCAGCTTTATCTCTCCAATACGACACACTGACCACAAGTTGCTAATGATGACCATAATTTTTTTAAATTAAAATTTCCTTTATAATTAAAAAAATTACAATAATATTTTAAATTCAATAAGAAAACATTACAATAAAACACTATACAAAAATCCCGTAGTCACAATGACGTTTATATAACCAATCTAGCCATGTCAAAAAATTAACCTCGTAAAAATTAGAAGCTCAAATACACCCAAATATGAAATACCCAATAGACTAAATAATTATACCATATATCATCTTTAATTTTAAATCTGTGTCACTTACCAAATATTCGGATATAGTTCGGACCAAATTAACAATACCAATAACAGCCCAACTTTGACACAACCTAAATACTTTGCTGTAAAAGTCCACACCTTAATTTATATCTCATATACTTCATATGAATCGCAGCCACCAAAAAAGTTCTCTCATTTCTATCTAAGATAAGCAGCTATCACAGTCGAGCAACATCTAAAGCCGACTGACACCAACAACCAAACCATCTAAAGCACCAACAACTCACTAACACCAACAACCAAACTAAACAACCGAAGCCACCCAATCCACTGACACCACGATGATATGGTGGCATGGTGGTAGCCGGTTATTGTTGTGGGAGTAGGTGGCGGAAGTGGTTTAGAGTAGAGAAAAGAGAGTTACAGGTTTTAAATTCTTTTGTATGTGTGGGTGTGTAATGAGAGAGAGAGAGAGAGAGAGAGAGAGGTTTATATATGATGCTTGTTAAAAAAAATTAAATGTGCTGGAAGCCTGTTACAATGTTTTGATGTGTGTTGTTACTATGTTTTGAATTGTTGCTGTTACAATAATTTGTATTTAATTTCCAGGAAGATAGCTGAATTTTTAAGCCATATGTGTATGTATTGAATTAATACCAAAATTAATACAAATATTTCCATTACAAGTAAGATGTTGAATCTGAATTTTCAAGCCTTCTATTAATATCATGTCCCAAATGTTTTATATAGTAGTATAGAAGTATAGATTAAACCATGAAAATAATACATTTACCAAGAGATAGAAAGGCCATAGATTATAAATGGATATTTATGAAAGTATAAATCCAATGATGAAATTGAAAGATTTAAAGCAAGATTAGTAGCTAAGTGTTATAGCTAAAAAGAATGAATAGAATATGAAGAGACATTTTCTCTAGCTGTTAAAATTGTCACTATTAGGTGTTTGTTAACTGTCGTTGTGCAAAATAAATGGCACGTTTTCCAGTTAGATATTAGTAATGCATTTCTATATAGTGAACTTATTGAAGATGTATATGGAATTACATGACGGCTATTTCTCTAAAACTGATGGAAAAGTTTGCAAACTGTTAATTTTTATATGGTTTGAAACATGCTCCTAGAAAATGGAATGAAAACTTAATAAGTATTGTGTGAAAATTGTTTTATTCAAAGAAAAAGTGTTCTCTTTATATACTAGGTCTAAGACTGATATATTTATTGTTTTACTTGTTTATATAGATAATATCATTATTACTGGGAATAATGAAACCGAGGTTAACAAGTTTAAAATTTTTTGAGTTTAAATTTTTTGTGTCTAAGTAAGTAGGTAGAGAGGCTTGGTAAGAATTGACTAAAATACTATCAAATCCTTTTTGTGCGAATTGACCAAAGGATCACCGTTCGGAAGGATGAACTTAAGAAGTTAGGGATGTGTCTCTAAGATGCTAGTGCCCGGGCACACAATATTTGAATTTTTTATGTAGGGTACTTAATGACTTGGATTAGGTTGCTTGAGATCCTCGACTCCTCAAAGGGTAAGCTTTTGACGTCGAGTAGGAACCTTTGTTGATAGGTTATGACGAATTGACCAAATGCTGTCATAGCGACTTAAACCCCCACTTGAATCAATAGGAAGTAATTAGAAAATATAGACATTACATGATATGATGAATAATTAGGTTAGCATACTTTCTCACCATTGTTCACAACCTAAATTTACTTTTAGCAATTTATTTCTTGTCTTTAGTTTAATTAATCATTTCAACTTAAACCCTTTTAAAACCGTGACATTTAGACTTAATAGGATCCCCATCGACATAGATCTTGGGAACGACCTCGAATTTACCACTTTCAAGTACTACGCACGATCGGGTTCACTGCTCGTTGGTGCAATAGGTAGACCTTAGGTAGACGAGACTTATAAATATTAAATCATGGTCGGAAAACCTGCATCAGGTGGGGTCAAATCCAGAAAATGCAAAGTGAAGTCGACTTTTAATGTTCTTCATTGATCTGAAAGATGGAATTGTACAAGAACTCGAAAAAAAAGTTGTTAAAGGGACAAGTAGGCGAATCAGCTTCTGATAGAACTGTTGCAAAACGAGTTTGCAAAATGATTTTTTTGCAAAGTTTGGACATTATTTAATGTATGTATATGTTATATATAGTTATATTTCTTTGTAGCTTTGCGTTTTCCTTGACGAGTGCTTCGCAATGCGCTAAAGTATGTCCAAAAGGGAGTTAATATGAATGAAATATCGTATCTCAAAGTAGGGAACTTGAAACAAAATTTGGGAACAAAATGCTATCCCACATCGCCTAGAAAAGGAAGTGGGAGTGTGTTTATATAGGAATCTTGATATGAACATTCAAATATTTGTTGGTTTTACTCCAACACCTACGTGCGCGCGCGCAGGGGGTGTAGATTTCAGGATTTCTGAGCCAAAATAGGTTCGAAGCTTCTGAACTCATACGAGCCCGCGCGACCCGCTGATACGAATGCAACTCCGAAACCTCGCATACGTGCGAATCTTTTTGCTGCATATTTTGTTTCCAATTTTAATAAGTTTCCAGATTTTTTATACGTTTATTTTTAGAAGTGATTTAAACTTTTAGAACAAGTTGTACATAATCAGTTTATATAAATTAAAGATATCAAATCGTGTTTATGACTTTAACAGATTTGAAAATCCTTTTACTTTTAGCTGATATTTATCTTGGAGACCAAGTTAGGTATTGGCTATATAATAAACGTTTGGTCATTCAGTTTTATTCAGAGAAAAATGAAACTCCACAACAACTGTATTCCAGCAATATCTTTGATCAGAAACACGCAAGCTTATGTGATCTTTCAGGCAAATATGTCTAGTTCGGCTGTGCAACAGCTTTGTACATTGTAACCTGGGAAACAGACGTCAAATCTGTTTTAGGTAATAGTGCTAAACACGAGCCTCGTGCCACTGTCTTTACTGCTTTCGTTTATTTTTTATTGAATAATGTATGTCTTCTGCTTCTACTCCATTCTGTCTGTTATTTAATTTTCTGTCTTTTATTTTCTGTTATTATTATTTGTAATCTGATTTCATTATTAAAAGTGTACACAGTTTCCCACAGTCTTAAAACAGATTCTATTTAACAGAATTAAAGCACTTTTCGTATAATCGGATTAATTATTAATTAACAGATTTCATATACAAACTGTTTTATGTCGAAACCAGGATTGAATTTCTTTGGAAAACCAGTTTTCTAAGCAGGATTTTAATTTACAAATTTGGTATGCAGATCTAAAACGATTTTATAAGCAGTTAATTTTATCAGTTTATTTTGAAACCAAGATTGAGTTTCTATTAAACTGATCTTTCTTATTTGGTCATATATTCAGTTTATTTAATCTAGATTCATTGAAACCAAGATTGAGTTTCTTTGAAGCAGATTCGGAACAAGCCTATAGAAATCACGATTGAATTTCTTAGGTACCGATTTTTATAACCGTTTATTTAACTGTTTGTGTTTGTGAACTTTCAGGGTGACAAACGACACAATTGTGACTCCTCCTGTGACTAATATTGTGAATGTATCTGGTGCGCCAGTTACTAACACGGTTGCTAATCCTGCTGAGAAACGAGAGAAATTCAATGGGCAGAATTTTAAGCGGTGGTAACAGAAGATGTTCTTCTATCTCACTACTTTGAACCTTGCGTGGTTCTTAAAAGAGAATCCACCTCATGTGGAACCTCCTAGAGAAGGTCAATCCTCTAATCAACAGGTTGTTCAAGCCATGGAAGCATGGAAACATTCACACTTCTTATGTGACAACTATGTTCTGAATGGTTTAGTGGACTCTTTGTACAACGTGTACTGCATGACCAATACTGCCAAAGAATTACGGGAGTCATTGGAACGCAAGTAAAAAACTGAGGATGCTGGTACAAAGAAGTTTGTGGTAGCTCGTTTCTTGGATTACAAGATGGATAATTCAAAGAATGTGATGAGTCAGGTTCAAGATCTGCAGGTTTTGCTACACGACGTTCATGTTGAAGGAATGACTTTGAGTGAAACTTTTCAAGTTGCTGCTATAATTGAAAAGTTACCTCCAAGGTGGGTAGAATTTAAGAACTACCTGAATCATAAGCGAAAGGAGGTGAGTGTTGAAGACTTGGTTGTTCGTCTTCGTATTGAAGAGGACAACAAGTTGGCTCAGAAAAACACTTATAAGCCTGATTCTGCCAAGGCAAATATGGTTGAGCATGCTTCGCCATCTTCAAAGTCCAATGTCAACGGTAGAGGCAAAGGAAAAGGAAAGAATGAAAAGAAGATATAAAGGAAGTCTGAGTACCTTGATCCTAAAACTGCAATTGTGAAACAGAAGTTTCAAGTGGTGTGTTTCAATTGTGACCAGCCAAGTCACTGTGCTACTAACTGTAAGATGCTGAAGCGGGTGACTCCACGCCAGGCTAATATGGTGAATGAAGACGTGGACATGATTGTTATGGTGTCTGACGTCATTGCCATGATCTCTGAAGTTAACCTGGAAGGTTCCAACAACAGGGAATGGTGGGTTGATACTGGGGTTACCCGTCATGTGTGTGCTTATAAGAGTATGTTTTACTCTTTCAGAGCGATTGACAGTGGAGAGAAGCTGTATATGGGCAACTCTGCAAATGCTGATATCAAGGGCGAAGGAGATGCAATCTTGAAGATGACATCATATAAGTAGCTCAAGTTGACTAATGTCTTGTATGTTCCAGAGATTCGTAAGAATCTTGTGTTTGGTTGGCTGTTGAACAAGTTTGGTTTTCGTCTTGTTTTTTAGTCTGATAAGTTTGTTCTTTCTGAGAATCAAATGTATGTTGGTAGGAGATATGCCCTGAATGGTATGTTTAAGCTCAATGTAATGACTGTTAAGAATGATATCAGTAAAATGAATCTTCTGCTTACTTGATTGAGTCTTCTAATGTATGGCATGACCGTCTTGGACATGCAAATTTTATTTCCATGCGTCATTTGATTAAATTTAATTGCATGCCTAATTTCCATATTGATTCAAAATACAAATTTGAAACTTGTGCTGAAGCCAAACTTACAAGATCATCTTTCAAATTGGTTGAACGAAAAACCGAACTACTTGATATTATACACACTGACATATGTGATTTGAAATCACTACCCACAAAAGGTAGCAATAAGTACTTTATCACGTTTATTGATGATTGTACAAAGTATTTCTATGTTTACTTATTGAAAAGTAAAGATGAAGCTATAGACAAGTTTGTTTTATACAAAAACGAAGTTGAGAATCAACTTAGTAAGAAAATCAAGGTTGTACGAAGTGATAGAGGAGGTGAATATGTGTCTCCATTCGCTGATCTATGTGTGAAACATGAAATTAGACACGAGTTCACTACTCCCTATTCACCTCAACAGAACGGTATTGCCGAAAGGAAGAACTGAACCTTGAAAGAAATAGTTAATGCCATGTTGATTAGTTCTTGTCTACGCCAGGACATGTGAGGGTAAGCCATTCTAACGGCTAATTATCTTTTAAATAAGATACCTCGTAAGGAAAAAGAAGAGACCCCTTATGAATTATGGATGGGAAGAAAACCATCATATCAGTACTTACGAGTGTGAGGGTGTCTAGCAAAGGTAGCTATACCGACTCCCAAGGCCCAAAAGATTGGACGTAAATATGTGGATTGTATATTCAGTGGATATGCTAAGAATAGCAGTGCTTATCGTTTCATTATACATAATTCGAAAAATACGGATATACAAAAGGGTACTGTAATGGAATCAAGGAATGCTTCATTCTTTGAAAATATATTTCCTTGTTTAACGAAGGAAACTGTAAGTTCATATAGAATCGATAATGAAGTTGTCCAAGGTAAGAGACAACGAGATGATCATTATCTCCAAGATGAGAGACAAGATCAAACTGAAGAAGAAGAGGTTGAACCTAGAAGAAGCAAAAGGGCAAGAATCGAGAAATTGTTTGGACCCGATTTTGTTTCTTTTATGGTTGAAAATGAACCTATGTCATACCGAGAAGCAGTTACTTCCTTAGAAGGGCCTCAATGGAAAGAAACCATTAAAAGTGAAATATATTATATTTTACAAAATCATACTTAGGAGCTCGTGGATTTACCTCATGGTTATAAACCACTAGGCTATAAATGGATCTTCAAAAAGAAGATGAAAGCCGATGACACCATTGACAAGTACAAAGCAAGATTGGTAATCAAAGGATTTAGAAAACAAGAAGGTCTAGATTACTTTGATACATATTCGCCTGTTACACGAATAACCTCAATTAAGATGATACTTGCTATTGCCGCTTTAAAAAATTTGGAAGTTCACCAAATGGATGTGAAAACGGCATTTCTAAACGGAGATTTAGAAGAAGAAATATACATGAAGCAACCTGAGGGTTTCATGGCTCCTGGACAAGAGAACAAAGTTTGTAGGCTTGTTAAGTCATTATATGGCTTAAAACAAGCTCCCAAACAATGGCATCAAAAATTTGACCACGCCATGCTAGAGAGTGGATTCAAAATTAATGAATGCGACAAGTGTGTCTATGTAAAAAAAACAAATAGTGGATATGTAATCTTGTGTTTATATTTTGATGATATGTTTATCATTGGCAGTAACAACAAGATGATCAAATCTACTAAAGACATGTTGAAATCTAAGTTTAACATGAAGGATATGGGTTTGGTTGATGTGATCCTTGAAATAAAGATCATACGAACTCATAATGGACTTGTGTTAAGTCAAGCACATTACGTGGACAAAATTCTTAATACTCACAATGCGGGGGATTCCGGCCTAGCTAGAACTCTAATGGACACCAGTAAGCATCTATCTAAAAATAGAGGTGTAGGTGTGGCCCAATTAGAGTATTCAAGAATTATTGGCATGTGAATGTACTTAATGACAGGTACCCAATCATACTTAGCATATGCTGTTAGCAGGCTAAGTAGGTATACTAGCAATCCAAGTTATGCACATTGGGAAGCTATGACTAGGGTACTTCATTATTTGAGATACAATCGCGATTATGGGCTGCATTATAGCATATATCCTGCTGTTATCGAAGGATACAATGATCCAACTAGATATTTGACATAAAGGATTCTAGATCAACTAGTGGATATGTGTTTACACTAGGAGGGGCGGCTATATCTTGGAAGTCTTCCAAGCAAACAGTTATAGCTCGGTCCAGGATGGAATCAGAATTTATCGCGTTAGAAAAATGCAGAGAAGAGGCGGAAAGGCTATGTCAATTCGTAGAGGACATACCAAGGTGGCCTAAATCGGTAACGGCTATTAGTATACATTGTGATAGTCAATCGGCAATTGGCAGAGCTCATAGCATAATGTATAATGGAAAGTAAAGACATATCCGCCGTAGGCATAATTCGGTACAACAACTACTCTCAACAGGAGTTATCTCAATTGACTATGTGAAGTCAAAGGATAACATAGCGGATCAGCTTACGAAAGGCTTAAGCAGAGAGTTAGTTAGTAAGTCGTCTAAAGGAATGAGACTAAAGTCCTTGAAGGAACGAGTTTTTATGAAGGAAAACCTAATCCAGTTGACTGGAGATCCCAAGATCTGGGTTCAATAGGACAACCTAATCATAGAAATGTGGGGGAAGTCACGTTAATGTGGGAGAGTTACTTTATATTATAACTTCCTAGTCCATTCCAATAACAATTGTGACTTGTTGAGAGGTTAAACATATGGCTTTAATGATTCAGGATGAAAACATAAAGCATAATGATTCAAGATGAAATCACAAAACATATGTTTTTAATGATTCAAGATAAAATCACCTATGTGAGAGAGAAGTAGGGTCACTTCGAAAGGGATTGTGGGGGGCGCAATTCCTAAGAGCTCTTGCAGAATCAGGCTAGTGTTCATGACCATAACGAACACGACTATGAGGACTTTAAAAGTTCATGGAGAGTCTTATGTGAAGTATAATGTCGTCTACGTAAATAGAGGCTGAGTTCAATGACATCGAGTCTACTCAGATCTAGGAGACTAATTGCATCTCATAAGGGAAGGTTCAAAGGGTCACACATACCGATCCTATGCAGGACTTAACTGCATAAATTTTGCTGAAACTTTTGTGTGTTTTTAACTGATCTCCATTCATGTGGGGGATTGTTGGAAAAGGAGTTTGCAAAATATATTTTTTTGCAAATATTGGACATTATTTAATGTATGTATATGTTATATATCTTTATATTTCTTGGTAGCTTTGCGTTCTCCTTGACGAGAGCTTCACAACGAGCTAAAGTATGTCCAAAATGAAGTTAATATGAATGAGATATCGTGTCTCAAAGTAGGGCAGTTAAAACACAAAATACGGGAACAATATGCTATCCCACATCGCCTAGAAAAGGAAGTGGGAGTGTGTTTATATAGGAATCTTGATATGAACCTTCAAATTGATTTGTTGGTTTTACTCCAACACCTACGTGTGCGCGCAGTTCTGAACGCATGCGAGCCCGCGCGACCTGCGGACATGAATGCAGCTCCGAAACCTCGCATACATACGGATCTTTTTGCTGCATATTTCGTTTCCAATTTTAACAAGTTTCCAGATTTTGTATTCGATTTTTTTAGAACTGATTTAAACTTTTAGAACAAGTTGTACAGAATCAGTTTATATAAATTAAAAATATCAAATCGTGTTTATGGCTTTAACATATTTGAAAATCCTTTTATTTTTAGCTGTTATTTATCTTTGAGACCAAGTTAGGTATTGGCTATATAATAAACGTTTGGTCATTCAGTTTTATACAGAGAAAAACGAAAGTCCACAACAATTGTATTCCAGCAATATCTTCGATCAGAAACACGCAAGCTTCTATGATCTTTCAGGCAAGTATGTCTAGTCCGGCTGTGCAACAGCTTTGTACGTTGTACCCTGGGAACAGACGGCGAATCTGTTTCAAGGAATCGTGTTAAACACGAGCCTCATGCCACTACCTTTACTGCTTTTGTTTAATTTTTATTGAATAGTGTATATCTTCTGCTTCTACTTCATTCTGTCTGTTACTTGATTTTCTGTCTTTTATTTTTTGTTATTATTATTTGTAATCTGATTTCATTATTAAAAGTGTATATCGTTCCGCACAAGAACTTCTTCCCACTCCGACCCTTGGATTCACTTGAATCAGAAGCTAAATTGGTCACGCTTGGAAGCAAAGCCAGGCCACATGAGTGATGATCTTATGGTTTCTTGAGAAGTTTAAACTACAATTCAAGTGGCTAATAGTATCCGGTTTATCATGGAAGGCAAAGAGAAACAAGTCAGAAATTTTGTTTCTCAGGTGCAATCAATTAATTCTATTTAACGAATACTATGTCTTTAAACATAAGAGGGGTGGGGTGTGTGGTTAAACATGACTGGGTCAAGCAGATTTGGAAAGATAATCAAATCAGTTTTCTGAGTATCCAAGAAACAATGATTTTGAATCCTAGTCAGTTCATAATTCAATCAATGTGGGGATTTGATAACTTCAATTTTGTCTCTTCTATTGCCAATGGTAGACTAGGTGGATTAATGTCGGTTTGGAACCCGGACTTTTATGTTATGACTGATGTAGTTAGGTGGGTGGGGAGGGTATATCTCAACTGTTTATCATTGTCAACGTTTGTGCTCCACGTGATTTAGTCAGGCAAAGAGCTCTTTGGGATGATCTAACTCGCCTCCACTAATCTACTAATGGGGTTTGGATCTTCTTAAGTGACTTTAATGCAGTTAGAAGTCCTGAAGAAAAAGAAGGGTCTAATTACTTCTGCCCTGTTGGAGCCTCATACTTTAATAAATTTATGATACTGAAGCTTGCTATATTCAACTTGGGGGTCGACGTTACAGCTGGGTTAATAAAGAAGGCTCTAAACATAGTAGGCTAGATAGATTCCTTGTAACGGGAAACTTTGTTAATCTTTGGCCTAATGCTCACCTCATAGCATTATCAAGGAAATATTATTACTGTCCTTTGATACTTCTCTCAAAGCTCAATGACTATGGACCTCAGCCGTTTAGGTTCTTTAGTTCTTGGTTACAAGATGCTAGTCTCCTGCCTTTCGTTCAATTGGTTTGGAATGGTGTCTTCCCCAATAGGTTCCCAGATGCTGTTTCACAGGTTCTTAAGGGTTTTCCAGGATCGAATGACAAACAACATTCATGGTAACAACAATCAAAGAATCAATAAAAGTGAAAACAAAGAAGATGGGTGAACCCATAATAAACTGATATATTAAAAGTGAATGGGTTGAATGATTTACAGGATTCCTAATCTATTTATACATGATGAATCGGTGTGAATGAAGAGTTATACATTTCAATAAAAACCTAAACGTTGTAACCTAAAATAACCGTTTTATAAACCGTTTCTGCCTAATGGGTTGTTGGCCTTTGGCCCAACCTGAATACAGCAGGCCTAAAAAACGTTTCATAGCTTCCTATTTGGCAATCTGGACATTATCGTCCAACAGATGCTACTTCTAGACTTAAACCAAAAACTTTGGAAAAGGCCATCACAGATTGGCGCAAACTGAGTGTTTTTAAGGAGGGAAAACAAATCATTGAGGCTCAAAAGACTGTCTCTATATTGAAGCTATTGCTGAAGAAAGAGATACTGAAATAATAGCGATTATTAACCTCTCTGTGGCTCACAACAAGATATATGAGCTGGAAAAGAGCAAAGTTAATGACCTGAGGCAAAAGGCGAATATAAAGTGGGCGTTAGATAGTGACGAGAACTCCAAGTTTTTTCACTGCATCATTAACAGCAGATATCGTCGACAAAGTATCAAAGGGATCTTCCATAAAGGAATTTGGATCACTGATCCTCTTTCAGTTAAAGAATGCATTTTTTAGTTTTTCTCCAACAAATTTAAAGAAGAGAATTTGGTTAGACCTTCTTTTTCTAGCAATCTCCTCTAACAACATATTTATGGATCTTGTTTGGAACTGTTGTGGTGACAAAGCTCCAGGTCCAACGGATTTACCTTTTCTTTTCTTAGAAAACATTAGGACATGTAGTGCAGACATTACTAAAGCTATTACTCAGTTTCACAATTCAGCTCACATTCCGAAAGGAGGCAATTCTTCGTTCATCACCTTAATCCCCAAAACTAAAGACGCTTTCACTATGCCAGATTACCGACCTATCTGTCTTTTGGGATGCTATAATAAAATTATAGCCAAAGTATTGGCTAACATGTTGAAGTGAGTTATCTCACCATGGAGAGTGAGGTACACATGGCATATGTGTAGAAAAGGCCAATTCTAGATGGTTATCTAATCATTAACGAGATCATCTCATGGGCAAGAAAAGAAAAGAAAATTTTAACGGTTTTCAAGGTTGGTTTTGATAAGACGTTTGACTCCATCAGTTGTAGTTTTCTTGATAGTATTCTTGGTCAAATGGGCTTTGGTTCTACTTGGCAACGTTGGATCAAAGTATGTCTCGAGTCCGGTTCTTCTTCGGTTTTGGTCAACGGGAATCCTACTAAAGAATTTCAGTTTCAAAGAGGAGTTAGGCAAAGAGATCCCCTCTCACCATTCTTATTCATCATAGCGATTAAGGCGCTTTATATTGCTTTGCTTGAAGCAAAAAATAAAAACTTGTTTACGGTGTTAAAATTAACAAAATCAATACTTGTATATTGCATTTACAATTCGCAGACGATGCATTTTTTTTTTGGGTAAATGGTCAAATCACGAGGCCTTAAATCTGACTAAAATCTTAAGGTGCTTTCATTTAGCGTCATGTCTTAAGGTCAACTTGGCAAAGAGTAGGCTTTTCGGGGTTAGTTTAAACATGGATGAGGTAAGTAATCTTGCCTTGCGCTTAAATTGTTCTACTGACACTCTACCTTTTGTTTATTTTGGTCTCCCGACAGAAAAAGAAAATGAATCGAATATCAAGCTGGACCCGATAATTGAGAAGTTATAAAAAGCTGTCTCTATGGAAATCGAAAACTCTATCTTTTGGTAGACATCTGACCTTGATAAAGTCAGTCATGGGTGGCTTGGAAAATTACTATTTTTCACTTTTTAGAGCCCGAAAATCTGTTTTAAAGACACTCCAATCCATACGAAATCGTTTCTTTTGGGGTGATAAAGTCGGTCATTGGGTCGCTTCGAAGAAGGTTCTTTGTAAGAAAGAATATGGTGTGCCAGGCATAGGGACTCTTGAAGCTACTAACTTGGCACTCAAAACCAAATGATGGCGGCGTTTTAAATCAGATGAAGAAGGTATTTTGAAAAAGGTTATTAAAGGTTTTCATGGTGAAGAAGGTGGTTTAAATTGTGCGGAGAATAGTCGTTTTAAAAAAAGGTATGTGTGATGGTATTATCAAAAGTGGGTCACAAACTTCTGAACTTGGTCTTACAGTTTCTTCTTGTTTTAGATCTAAACTTGGCAACCGTTTTAAAAGCTCGTTTTTGGTTAGATCCATGGTCAAGCTCTACAAACCTGGAAGATCGTTTCAGTAGGTTGTTTGCTTTAGAAACAGATAAGGAGGCCACAGTTTGCTCAAAGCTAACAAACATTCTTTCTGGAAATTTGCAATCTTAGATGGGGAGAAGGCAGGGTTGTGCCTTTCCCATCTTTGATCATGACTAGAATTCGGATAGGCCATAAGTTTGATATGTTTGTAAAATGCAAGATGTGCAGATGTGAATAAAACAGTATAGAAGAGATATGGAGGGAAATTTAAATATAACTAACTTTAATAATTGATTGAACGATTTGTCTACAGATTTTGGCACATATATATACTTTACCAATAGGCACCAATGTGTTGGTTTAATGATCCCAACAGTCATGATGGTTGGTGAAGTAACTGCCAAATAACTGTAATAACAGTTAACTATAATAACTGTTTTGTTATGGGTCGTTTGAGGCCTTTAGCCCAACCCATATCTACTTACAGAATTCAAAAATTACAATTAAACAAAAGATTCTTTAATAAACTATACTATAAGTCTAATATAAAACTGAAACATGAATGATCTTTGTTAGGATGGTTGTTTGACCTTAAACAAAGTTCCAACAATCACCCCTCTAAGGTCAAAAACCATCATTCTTCAGTCTTTTGTCTTCAGGATCAAATGATGACAAAGTCATCATTTGGTGAGGCCTTTTCTTTCTTGATTTTCTTCTGACTTGAGAGACTGCTTTGACCAAGTCAATTGAGACTGTAGGTATTGCCTTCATTTGTCTCTGGTTCAAGCCTTATGCCAAAATGAGCAGGTTTGATGTAGTCCTTGGGCCCTGCAGATGCATGCAGCCTATCCTTTTGATCTTGATTGCCAAGGCAGTATGTTGCCTTGCCTTTATCCACAAAACTTGTGGTCTTGATTGGTACTGAAAGTTGTCCAATCTTCTGCATTCTTACAGCGTTATGGTACCCTTTGAGGACATCTATGTACCTGTTATAGCATTGCTTGAGGGCTTCACCATCATTGTATGAGAAGCCAAGTATCTTTGCAGCCCGTCCAAACCTTTGAGAGAAATGTACTTGAATGTAGCCACCCAAAGACTCAACAACCTTGTAGAGGTCCATTAAGTGTACATCTTTTCCTTGAATCTGTGGTGGTATAGGGCCTGGTAGAGGACCATTAAGATAGGTCTCATAGAACCACTTGAGGGTGCAAATAAACCTCTTCCTGAAATATTCCCATTTAGATCCAACCAATTTGTCTATGCTTATCAAGTTCATGAAATTTGTAAATTCAGTGAAGTTGGTGACTTTGGTGGAATAAGTTACACCATTGGTTTCCACTTTTGTGCAGTCATGTGGTTGTATATCTTGAGATGCATCCAAAGTTTTAAAATGATTGTCAAGATACTCATTGTGCTTGGTTCTGAGTGTATCTTCATTGAAGATATGGGTAATGGGATCCTTGAACATGTATTGAAGTGTACATGAATTGTCTTCATAGAGGACCTGTACTCCTTGTTTCTCAAGAAGGTCTGCAGAAAGGATATTTAGTGACACCTCAGGGGTATAGAGGACCCCTGGGATCAAATACTTACCATTACCATTCTTAACAATCACCTCTCCAATCCCATATGTAAAAAGCAGTTTATTCTCTTTTTCAATTTTGTCTACAGAGAATTTCTCTTTAATTTTACAGAAAAGATTGATCCTAGAACAAACATGCATGCTTATCTTTGTACTGATAAACCAAATATTGTCCCAGTTGTCATGATCTGTTCCCTTAAGCATGCACTTTGTTTCAAAATGTATCAATTCTGGAAAATTAATGCTTACAGTGGGGGATTGGAACTTGTGCTCTGTAGATAAGTTGCCTGCATAGTTGCTTGGTACATCTTGTTGACCAACTTCTTCCTCCATCTTTCTTATGGGACAATCCTTGATCATGTGTCCCTCTTTCTTGCATTTGAAGCATTTAATGGTTCTGACTTTGTGTGACTTAGTGTTATAATTGGGATGTAGAAGAGATTGATTGTAGTTTTGAATTTCTTCAAGTTTTTCTTTGAGCATATCTTTGCAATTTTGGGTAATCTGCTTTATGCAGATTCCCATCTTGTCTTCCCTGTCCCTTTTGTGTCTTAGAAAGGATGACTCATTTAACCTTCTTATTGACCTCCTTAAACCAAGGCTCTGATGCCACTTCTTAGATGGGGAGAAGGCAGGGTTGTGCCTTTCCCATCTTTGATCATGACTAGAATTCGGATAGGCCATAAGTTTGATATGTTTGTAAAATGCAAGATGTGCAGATGTGAATAAAACAGTATAGAAGAGATATGGAGGGAAATTTAAATATAACTAACTTTAATAATTGATTGAATGATTTGTCTACAGATTTTAGCACATATATATATACTTTACCAATAGGCACCAATGTGTTGGTTCAATGATCCCAACAGTCATGATGGTTGGTGAAGTAACTGCCAAATAACTGTAATAACAGTTAACTATAATAACTGTTTTGTTATGGGTCGTTTGAGGCATTTAGCCCAACCCATATCTACTTACAGAATTCAAACATTACAATTAAACAAAAGAGTCTTTAATAAACTATACTATAAGTCTAATATAAATATGAATCAGGAATGATCTTTGTTAGGATGGTTGTTTGACCTTAAACAAAGTTCCAACAATCACCCCTCTATGGTCAAAAACCATCATTCTTCAGTCTTTTGTCTTCAGGATCAAATGATGACAAAGTCATCATTTGGTGAGGCCTTTTCTTTCTTGATTTTCTTCTGACTTGAGAGACTGCTTTGACCAAGTGAATTGAGACTGTAGGTATTGCCTTCATTTGTCTCTGGTTCAAGCCTTATGCCAAAATGAGCAGGTTTGATGTAGTCCTTGGGCCCTGTAGATGCATGCAGCCTATCCTTTTGATCTTGACTGCCAAGGCAGTATGTTGCCTTGCCTTTATCCACAAAACTTGTGGTCTTGATTGGTACTGAAAGTTGTCCAATCTTCTGCATTCTTACAGTGTTATGGTACCCTTTGAGGACATCTATGTACCTGTTATAGCATTGCTTGAGGGCTTCACCATCATTGTATGAGAAGCCAAGTATTTCTGCAGCCCGTCCAAACCTTTGAGAGAAATGTACTTGAATGTAGCCACCCAAAGACTCAACAACCTTGTAGAGGTCCATTAAGTGTACATCTTTTCCTTGAATCTGTGGTGGTATAGGGCCTGGTAGAGGACCATTGAGATAGGTTTCATAGAACCACTTGAGGGTGCAAATAAACCTCTTCCTGAAATATTCCCATTTAGATCCAACCAATTTGTCTATGCTTATCAAGTTTATGAAATTTGTAAATTCAGTGAAGTTGGTGACTTTGGTGGAATAAGTTACACCATTGATTTCCACTTTTGTGCAGTCATGTGGTTGTATATCTTGAGATGCATCCAAAGTTTTAAAATGATTGTCAAGATACTCATTGTGCTTGGTTCTGAGTGTATCTTCATTGAAGATATGGGTAATGGGATCCTTGAACATGTACTGAAGTGTACATGAATTGTCTTCATAGAGGACTTGTACTCCTTGTTTCTCAAGAAGGTCTGCAGAAAGGATATTTAGTGACACCTCAGGGGTATAGAGGACCCCTGGGATCAAATACTTACCATTACCATTCTTAACAATCACCTCTCCAATCCCATATGTAAAAAGCAGTTTATTCTCTTTTTCAATTTTGTCTACAGAGAATTTCTCTTTAATTTTATAGAAAAGATTGATCCTAGAACAAACATGCATGCTTATCTTTGTACTGATAAACCAAATATTGTCCCAGTTGTCATGATCTGTTCCCTTAAGCATGCACTTTGTTTCAAAATGTATCAATTCTGGAAAATTAATGCTTACAGTGGGGGATTGGAACTTGTGCTCTGTAGATAAGTTGCCTGCATAGTTGCTTGGTACATCTTGTTGACCAACTTCTTCCTCCATCTTTCTTATGGGACAATCCTTGATCATGTGTCCCTCTTTCTTGCATTTGAAGCATTTAATGGTTCTGACTTTGTGTGACTTAGTGTTATAATTGGGATGTAGAAGAGATTGATTGTAGTTTTGAATTTCTTCAAGTTTTTCTTTGAGCATATCTTTGCAATTTTGGGTAATCTGCTTTATGCAGATTCCCATCTTGTCTTCCCTGTCCCTTTTGTGTCTTAGAAAGGATGACTCATTTAACCTTCTTATTGGCCTCCTTAAACCAAGGCTCTGATGCCACTTCTTAGATGGGTAGAAGGCAGGGTTGTGCCTTTCCCATCTTTGATCATGACTAGAATTCGGATAGGCCATAAGTTTGATATGTTTGTAAAATGCAAGATGTGCAGATGTGAATAAAACAGTATAGAAGAGATATGGAGGGAAATGTAAATATAACTAACTTTAATAATTGATTGAATGATTTGTCTACAGATTTTGGCACATATATATACTTTACCAATAGGCACCAATGTGTTGGTTCAATGATCCCAACAGTCATGATGGTTGGTGAAGTAACTGCCAAATAACTGTAATAACAGTTAACTATAATAACTGTTTTGTTATGGGTCGTTTGAGGCCTTTAGCCCAACCCATATCTACTTACAGAATTCAAACATTACAATTAAAAAAAAAGTCTTTAATAAACTATACTATAAGTCTAATATAAAACTGAAACAGGAATGATCTTTGTTAGGATGGTTGTTTGACCTTAAACAAAGTTCCAACATGCAAGACATTAACTGGAGACGTATGCCTAGGGGAGGTAGTGAAAAGGCTTAATATGCGGCCTTAATTCTGGAAGTCTTAGACTTTCAGTTGACTAATGTTCCTATAAGCTATTGTGGCATATGTCAGATTCTGATTCAAGTCCAAGTTCATTCTTGGTTAAATCTCTGAGGATTTGCTTTAGACGACAAAATATTACCCATAGACGGCCTCAAGTTTTCATGGAACAAACTCATTCCTTCTAAAATTAACATTATGTATTGGAAAATTATTAAAGACAAAGTCCCAACGAGGGCTAATCTATCAAACAAAGGCGTAATAATGGAATCTGTTCGTTGCACTTTGTGTGACCACCATTTGGAAGATACTCAACATTTATTCTTCGAGTGCACAACAGCAAAAACATTTGGTCCAACACTCTTGATTGGTGGGGATTGATACACCCACTTGAGCTCTCGATTGAGTCCTTATGGCTCACAGCTAGATCGAGCTTCTAGGTTGTCAAGATCCGAGGTAATCTTCGACGCCATAATTAGAGTTGTCATTTGGGCGATGTGGGCTTTTCGAAATGATACGATTTTCTGCAACTCTTCCAAGTCGGAAAATATGTCTCGTTAACAAGATTTAAGTTCTCGCATTTGGTTGGATTAACAACATGGATCCAAAAACTAATATAGATATGGATTAACAGCCTTATGTATTTAGTTAAATATTTGTAATCTTCTCTAGTAGCTCCTTGATAGCTTATCTATATTTATATATTATCATTGCCGTTCAAAAAAATATATATAGATGTGGACCTCCAATCACTTTTCAAGTGTATATATCCAAGATCGGAAAGTACGTATATTTCTTTCTGAACGATGTAAGAAAATATATTTGAAATCTAGTAAGATGCTAGACGCTAAAAGGAATGGTTACTACACGTACTGAGTGAGGATACATATCATTTGCGCAGATTGTCAAATCAAACTATCTGATTAATCATGGCTTTTCTTATGCAGAATGTTCTATAATTCTCTGTATCCATTCTATAATTCTCTGTATCCATCCAGCGCCCTGCTAGTTTAAAAGGTGCCCGCGCGAGCTTTAATTAAGTTAAGAGAGTTCTGATTTATTCGAAATTGTAATTGGATAATCAGCTAGAAACCTAACACACAAAAGATCAAATCTTTAAACCCTGTCAATTCTTGTTGTTGTGACTGATTTAAAGTATAAAGAAAATTAACAAAGGTAATCAATCCAACTTGAATGCTTTTAGTTTAGCTGTAGTGACTCTTTTTGGTACGTGAGATTAGAGGCAACAACCAGCATGATTAGATATATGAGGGTCCATGTATAACATTAAGCTTTTAATCTCGGGCACATTGTTTTAGGTTAAACCGCAACCGAAATACTTCAAAAGTTAAGATAAATAAATGGTTAATCAACACACATTTTATTATACTTCACGAATATATTCACATACGTAACTACAAATTACATTTTGTTCACTTAAGTCCGAACATATTCATTACGTTTCTGTAATTAATGTGACCAGCTATTCTATGCCCTAAATCGTTTTTGAGAGCATTTTTAACCTGAAGCTCTTACTTCATCGGCACACCCAACGCCATTTTTATTTTTCATATCTATCTTCACCACGATCAGCATGATGGTTCAAACATCACCCACAATGATAATAATTATAACGCCAAAGAACCCTAACTCAAAACAGCTGGGATTTATAAATAACATGCATTAAAGAGATTTTTTTAATGTAAGGAGTTTGGGATGAAAAAGATCCATGGCTAGCTATTGCTAGTGTTAAATTTTTGTCACCAGTATAGTGTTAGTAGATAATAGGCCCAAGCCCGGTCAGTGAGTTTAGGGCATCTAGGGACAATAAAACCCGTAGGTATAACTTTATTATTCACCGTTATTTATAATGGCAAAACCCTAGATGCCCTAAACCCACAAACCGGGCTTGGGCCTATTATCTACTAACATATAGTAACTGAAGTTTTGCAATATACAGTTAACTAAGTGAACATTTTTGCAAAGTATACTAAGTTAGTTACTAGCATGAACATGAGTATAAGTCATTTAATAACACAGACAAGGGAAATTAAACTGACTGTATCACAATCTAACTGGTTAACGGAGTAATCTCGTGAACGTTTCTCAAATTTTAAGCACTCCCGTGCAATTTAGAGCCCAGATACATGTTACTTAATTTGTCTAAAATGTTAATTGTCCAAAATTGTAGCCCAGATAATGTTAGTTGTTCAAGTTTATGGATGAAAAAAGGAGAGATTTTATTGATTATTTTGTCTAAAATGTTAGTTGTCCAAACTTGTAGAGCAATAAAATCTCTTCTTTTTTCATCCATAAGCTTGAACATATATAAATTCTTTATAAGTTCTTAGAGCAAGAAAGAATACAATTTTCATTTGGCAACCGCCTAGCTTTATGGCAATTCAAGAAACAATTTCAATTCATATTTTAATAAGTAACCTTGTTTCAGCTAGCAAATTATCAACTTGTTAGTGATGCAAATAGAAGTTGATGTCCATCAACACATGAAATAGTTACAGAAAATACGAGTCGTGATCATGTTTCATATATCAAGAAATTAAAGCTTTTCAAAACTTAGACCATACAAAACCTTGATCCAAAGAAATTAAAGGGGAATCATAAAAGTAGACAAACCTGAATTTGCAGCAAATCTCATCACCAAAACAATGTACACACACAACGCAAACACTAACACACACACGCGGAGATAACCAAGTAACCAACACAACATAGTCTCAGTGTGTCACAACAACCAAAAGTTGTGGGCTCAAACCTTCTCAAGGTTTGTGTGAGCTATTGGCCTAAGATGAAAAGCAACCACACATCTAAACACTACTTGGTCATAAATAGACCAACTAGCAAAGAAATATATAACGATGATAGTCAAACAGCTTCGGATTCTATTATCCTCCTGTGGAAACTCTGGTGGCAGCTGCATGCGGCACAAATCAGTGCACCCGCGGTCCCCTCCGCCTCACTTGCCATAAACTCCCTACACCCATCCAAAGCATATCCACCGATATGAAGAGCAAGATTTCTTTGGCACTCTCCATAACTCACACGTATCCTAACGTTGTTTGATGAATTAGTACTATTTAATGGAACTCCTTCTGTTCTCAACACCACTTTCTTCCTCACCATTTAATTTTTCTTGCGGTCCTCTTAACAAACCCTAACCTTTATACCCAAATATATACTATGATCATGAACTATGCTAGTTTGATTTTAATGCAAGTTTTAGTCCTTGTCTTTTGAATGTCTTGTCAAAATGTACCTTGCTGCCTAAATATGGTCTTAGAATAACTTTGAGTTCCAAGATAACTATTAAGACAATGACACTTTCAAATCAAGATTTTCATATTAAATGTTACTGTATTGCATCCACATGTAATCTATTTCTTTTCATAAGACCCAAAAAATCAAAAATGAATTTCCTATTAGAGATTTAGAGTCATTTTTTTTTTCTCGTTTATTTATCTGAACGGCATTTTTGATATATAAGAAGACCTTAGCAAAGAGCCACGAAAATGTTGTTTAAGAACTAAGTTAAATCATTTCATCATGTCAATTTGATATATGTTTAAACAAGTTAATAACAAGTATGCTAAAATGATTTAAACAAAATAACATATAAGAAAGTTCCACAACGTTTAAATTCATATTTGAATAAACTAAAGAATTTACTATAATTGTTTTTTGGGTAAAAGGGAACTTTCACCCTGGTAAAATATATTAACCAAAAAACCGTTTAATGACAATGGAATGTGGCTGAAATGTCATATTAACCCCAAGCAAAAGCTTGAACAACCACAAGATCATCTATGACATGATATAAACGAACAACTAGTTACCAACAACTAGAATAACCACTAAAAATATAAAAAGATATGCAAAACAAATAAATAAAACCACATAAAAGATTACTTCCTCGAACGTCCTTGAAGCTTGAAATCAAACTGATTGTTAAATTCCTCAAATTGCCAGGTAAGTCATAGACCTGAGCCGCATAATCATCAGAAAAATAGCCTTCAAGCTCGTTATGTCCTCCTGCTGATGAAAAGTAATTGCCCATAGGATCATTTGGCTCAAACACCTCATCATCACTATCTGAATCAACCACTTCACTCACCTTAGAGAATGGGTTGCTCTTCTTTTCACCATCAGCCACCGGAATAGGTTTACCATTATCATCCACAAGGGTAGCTTTCCCATCAATAATAAGCTTTTAAAGCTGTTAATACAAATAAGCCATAAAAACGTTTATTTATATTTTACGATCTTCTAATGTTTTGCCGATAACAAACGTAAAATCATTTTAACGAAACAAATAAAATACGTAAATAGTTTGAGCCAATAGTTTACTAACACACTTACGTTTTCATATAAAACACTAAACAAGCAATAGTGTTTTCATGTTATAGTAATACATATGTATGACAACTAGTGTTTACATAAATGGGTAGATATATATACATACTTAGTATGTATTTTAATGGGTAACAATGTGGGTAGAAGTCTAAGTATTTAACCCATTGACTAAATACATTGAATGTAGTTGGGTAAAGCCCAAAGTCCATGACCCATACCCATGGAGCATGATCCATAACCCATGACCCATTACATGACATCATGCATAAGTCATAATGGGTATTATCCATGACCCATGGAGCTAACACATGACCCATTGACTAGATGCATTGCATCTTCTAGATATATTGTATCTATTTGGATACCCATAATCCAAAGTCTATGACGCATGACCCATGATCCATGACCCATAACCCATTTAGGGGGAGCGTCCTACAGATCCCCAGTAATACACTGGACGGATCCCTCAAGCAAGGGATTCGTGGGATCCGTGGAACAGTAGTGATTTTTCCTTTATAAATAGTGAGTCATTTCTTCATTGTAACTCACCCCTTTTACACACATTCTCTCTTAGTGTTGTAAACTCTCTAACCTCAGATCCAAAGGATCTTTCTATGTAGTTTTGTGTTAGTGTAATTCTCTAGGTTCCTCTTAAAGGCGAGATCACCACCTCTTGAAGTCAAGAAAGCTCAAGTCCATGGGTTGCCAAGCTTTGTCATCATCAAGACTACTAATGTTATCTTGTTGATAGTTCTTTCTTCTCTCATTAGAAGTGTTGTGTTGAAGACATAGGTGAAAGATTTCTAAAGGGTCAAATCGAAGGCATTAGTGAAAGGTGTCGAAGATCCGTGTCAAAGGCATTAGTGAAGGGTGCCGAAAGTCCGTGTCAAAGGCATTAGTGAAGGGTACCGAAAGTCCGTGTTGAAGGCATTAGTGAAGGGTGCCTCGGTGTCGTGTCAAAGGCATTAGTGAAAGGTGCTTAGGGTGTACATTCGATATGGTGCATTAATGTACAAGATAGATTAGTTTGGGTCAAAGGATATTGATATCCTTGTTGATGTTGTAATAAGGAGTGGATCTCCTTTGGGATAGGTGTTGATTTGTGTTGGGTAGTAGTTCCTCCTTAGTAATGGAACTCGGTATCTACCCTTGTACCGGATAAAGTGTAGGCGACGTTGTGATAGGTTTGGTTCTACCTCGTGGAAGAACCCGGTGTCTAGCCTTGTACCGGATAAAGAGTAGGCGACGTTGTGAAGGCTTCTCCGCCACAAGGAGTTTGTGTTGTGTAGTTGATGAGTGTCTAAATACTCATCATTTTTGTATCAATTAAACTGCAAAAACATCTGAAAACACTCAGAAACGCATCAAAATGATAAAAATATCACAAACAAGTGTTTTATGTGTTTTAAATGCAAAAATATCAAAATCTGGTGAAAAACGTATCAAATTTGCATAATTGGCAGTTTTAGTCCCCCAAGTTTCAAAAGTTGTTAAAAACAGTCCCTGGTAAATCTAAATAAAGAGAAATGTTATTCAAGGTCCCTGAAATATTTTAATTTGTCAAAAATGGTCCTTGAATAAATCTTTTGTAAAATGGCAGAAAAGGTCCCTGAACTTTCAAAATTGTCAAGTTTGGTCCCTGGAAAGTTTGAAATTGTCAAAACTGGTCCTTGTACTATTGAAGTTTGTCAGTTTTAGTCCTTGTATCAAGTTTGGAAAATTACAGGAATGGTCCCTCAAGTTTGAAGAATTACAAAAGTGGTCCTTGTATTCTAAGCCTAAACCAAATGGACCCTTTACCTACATTTGACCCCTGCCATACACCCAATTGACCCCCCTGCCCATTTTGGACCCCCTGGTCAACAACCAAGTCAAACAACAGACTTTCCCTCCCTGTTGGGTTTCTCCCCCACCAAGTTGCCTGCTACTCCCCTGCCACATCTCCCATCAACCTCACCTTATCCCTTCCACCTCTCCACACTCATCATCACACTTATCAACCACCCCCCCCCCCTAGTTGCAGCCTATAGTCAACAGAGGTCAAATCAAAGTCTTCCCGCCAAAAATCTCAAAATGGCCAAACTGTTTAAAACCCTCTCATTGGCCAGGAAAAGTGGTGGGATTCACTCTAAAGGACACGTGGAAGCTGTTGAAGCTATAAAAAGGAAGAGAGAAAGCCAGAGAAAGGGTAGCTAGTTTTTCATTTTTTTTTTCTTTAATGTCGATTTTTATTATGTATTAGTTAAGCTAAAATGTTGTAATTTCAGTTCAATTGTATTACATGCAAGTTAAGACATCAGAATTTTGTACTTTTTGATTATCAATTTAAGTTTTCACTTAAGTCTCAAATATTTCAGTTACTGTTGAGAATTCCAGTTTTACTTTTTATTGAAAAAGCTTCCATTAGCTTCATTGTAAGCTTAAATAAGCTTACTTAAGCTTTATATAGCTTTTGATAAGCTTTTGAATCAGTTTTAAGTAAATTTGATGCAAAGTCAACAAAAGTCAATCTTGAGTTCATCTGGGTTGGAAATGTTGCAGATGCTGGTTTTTGGTTGATCTGAGCTGGAATGGATTAGGATTAGGGGTATGAGTAGGTTAGAGGTTACTATTACATTGGTGCAAGCCATAGTGGCTGAGGAATTTTGTAAGTCATCATATCTGTTTTACATATTAACTACTGAATCTGTTGATTGCATCTGCTATTTAGTGGTTATTAGAATTGTTTGATCTAAGTTTGATGTTTGTTTAGTGTAATTTGGTCATAATCTGTAATTTAGTTCTATAACAGTAGTTAAACTAGTGTTTGGTTTTGGTTATAAATCTGTGTAATAGATCAGTTAGTCAGGTAGAAGTTTTTGATACTTGTTCATGAAGGATTTGTGAGTCATATCAGGACTTTAATATAGCAGTTTCACCTTAAAAGTCAAAAACCATCAAATCTGTCTTGAGCTTATCCACTGTTGAGATTTTTGATGGCCAAATGTTTGTTTTGTGTTTAACTTTCATATATACAACTTGCAGTAGCATCATTATACCTTAATACATCATTTCTAGTCTATAAATCCAGATCAAAACTCAACATAGTCAACTTTTCATTTTCATGTCAAAAGTCAAAAGTGCAATTTCTCAGTTTTTGGCCAACAAGAGGGAATTTTCATTCACTCATCTTTAAGCCAATTTCAATGAAACTTGATGTTTTCAAATCTCCAGCTGGTCTAGTTTCTTGTCCTCATTTTTGCTTAATTTTGTGAATTTTCTACAAGCCTCAAATAAGCTGTTCAAAATAGGCTTAAGTGCCCTGTGCAGGACACTGTTGTCTGCACAGGGCTTGAGCATTTTTTGCAAAGCTTGTGCAGAGCTTAATATAGCTCCATTAGGTCTGATTTTTAGTTTATAAGGTCTCACCTAGGTCTAGTGTAGGTTCTAAGTCTTTGTTTTTAATTTCTAGCTTATTTGGTTGCTTATTCTTGGGTTTAAAGTAGGCACCTAAATCCTGTTTTAGCTTATTGTCTCATTTCATCAAATCTGTTCAAATTGCTAATCCAATGGTTTAGGTTTGTTGATTCTTGTTACTTTTGAGTTTCTTTAGCATATCCAAGCTTCTGTTTCAGTGTGGTCTCCATTTGGTAGCTTTTGGCTTATCAAAGTGCTTATTTTTAAGCACTTCCCACATCAGTTGCTTATTCCTCCACACATGCACTTGTTTTTCCAATTTTCCTAGCTTCCTAATATCATTTTAAACTTTTCCTGAAATTTTCAGATTTTTCTAAGTTGTTTTGCTATTTTTCTTTATTTTAAATAGTTTTTAAGCATTTTTAAATAGCATTTAATACAAAAAATTCAGAAAAGGTTCTAAAAAATAATTTTTCAATTTTCTTAAGTTTAGATAAATATAAAAAGCCAAAAAAGTATTTTTCCATATTTTTCTTAGTTAAATTTGTATTTTTTAATAATTTAAATAGTTTTTAATAGTTTAAAATTCATAAAAAATAGAAAAATAATCATAAAAATACAAAAATAGTTTTGAAAAGTCTATTTTGATATTTTAGACTTTTCTAAGTCTTAATTTTATTTTTCTAGCTTTATTTCCTAATTTCTTGTATTTTAGGTAATTATTTAATAGTTAAAATAGTTTTTAAGTAATAATAATTAATTAAATAGTTATAAAAATAATTTTCTTTTTCTATAAATTTTCTTATATCATTAGGTTTGTAAAAATGTATTTTTCATATTTTTAGGGTTAATATTGAATAAGTTTCACTTTTTAATTTGTACGTCGCGTAGATTTTAATTTCAGTTTTGTAAAAACATAAAAACAAAAACATCATTTTAAATATAGTGATAGCGTTTATTTAATAGATTTTATCTTTTTAACTTTCCTTTAATTTGCATTTAAGCCCCTGTAGTTTATGGGCTTTTTCCTTAGTTATAATCATCTTCAAATCTCTTTTCCCGTTCAAATCTCTCGATCACTACACGTCTGACTATTCTCGCACAGCTCGTTGGGACTTAACGACCTGGGGAAACACTATACTCTCCTGATCTTCATTGCATTCGTGCTTGAGCTGTTTTAAGTTTGTTACGATCTGCCATTCACAAGTGGCGGACTTGCGTGATAAAACTTGACGGTTCTTCGCGGATCAAATTTTGGCGCCGCTGCCGGGGAGCAGTGCTAATAGTCTTACGTTTAGCAGATTAGTGATTTGACATCACTCCTTGTTTATACCATCTTTTAAAAATCAAAAACCCAAAAAGATTTTCATTCTTTGTTTTTACAAAATGTTTTTCAAAAATACCAAAAATATTCCTCTTTACCCTCTTACCCTTTTGATTCTTCATTTCTTACCCTCTGTAAATCTTTGATTCTTTCTATGTCTTATCCTCACCCTCTTGGATGTCAATGGTGTGGTGGTCCTTATAATGGTGGCAATTGCCCCAGTTGTAGCATGGTGGAATCAGGAAACGGGTCTGTCTATAACCAGGATCCCTATTCCTACCATAACACAACTGATTCATTCCATCAGCTACCACACTGTGAGACTCAGCAGTTTTACTGTTGTGAGTACTGTGGTGGTTCACACTACAGTTCTGATTGTCAATCGGGAAACACGCTTGTCTATGAACAGGTTCCTGATAACAATTATGACTACAACACATATGACTCACAGCCACATCAGTTTTACTGTTGTGAATATTGTGGAGGTCCTCACTCTAGCTCTGATTGTCAAACAAGGAGTCCATTTCCTTGTAACAATTATGACTCTTCGTATCATGACCAACCTCCACAGTACCAAGTGAATCAGGCACCACCACAGCCTGAGCCACTTCCTCAAAATCTTCTACTTGATCTTTTGGATTTAGTGAAAGATTTGAAGGAATGTAAACATCCCCAAAATAATCCAAATGAAAAATCCATGGAAGTTTTGTTAGCTGAAGAACGGACTGCTAAATTAGATTCCCAGATTTCCATTGAAAACACTATTAGGGAATCAATTAGAATACAAAAAGCATCCAAATCTAGCTCTCGATTCCGTTTCATTCCTGATGACGATGATGATGAAGTTACCCTTGATATTAGTCAACTTTGTACAGATTCATCAAGTTCATCAGTTGAAACTCCTTCCATGAAAAATCAGGGAGAAAAGACTATGATGGAATTACTAGCAGAAGAACAAATGGAAAGTATTAAACATATGTATGCTAGTCCTTCTAAACTCCCTCAGTCTGTTGCTATCACACCCGAAGTTCCCACTCACTCTTTGAACATGGGGGACGAGCATCTTGACACTGTTCCTGAAAAGGAATCGGACGAATTCATAAAGTCTAGTGTTGAGAACCTTGTCCCAATCCCAAGAGAGTCACAGGGAATTCTTGATCGTGTGTGTGATATCCCTCCTCCTCTTGTCTTCCAAAATGATCATGTTGAGATGTTCTCCGATTCTAATGATAATGATTCGTTATCTTGTGGAGACATCGTTTATGTGGAAGATTTACCTTCTGAGCTTGTTAGCTTAGAAGAAGAGAATGATGAAGTTGTTGACACTGAAATCAAAGATGAAGCACTTCGTGCAACATTACTGAATGTCAGACTTCTCATTTCTAAAATCGAGGCTTTCAGTAAAAAACCTATTTCATCTCCTATCCCCATTAAGGATAGTGACATTCTTTCCGATGATTCTATTCCGGAAATGAAAGCCTTCTGTTTTGATATTATGGGAGAGAAGATTAGTGGCAGTACCACTTTTCATTCTCATAATTCTCTCCCCGATTATGAATCATTTACATTGGATGAGTTCACCAGTGAACCCACTGATACCAATTCTGAATATGATTCATTTACCTTCGAGGAGTTCTCCTGTGAACTCACTCATATCATATCTCCGCCGGAGTATGATAACTTCCATTTTGATCTAGACACACCCATAGTATGTCTTGATCAAGTAAGCTTAACTGAGGAGATTCATGAAACTATGAATTCTCCTATTGAGGATGAAGAGTTAGTCATGATTTGTATCATGATTTTCTTTCTTTTCTTCATATATCCCGTGGCTTCTCCTGTTCTTCACTCCTTCGGGAATGAAGACATTATCTTTGACCCAGGCATTTTCATGTACCATTTGTGAGCCGGGTCTGTCTGTCTGTATCTCATCGGTGTGGAACTTTCACGTACTTCAATGTTTATCCAAACATCTTGAATGAAAGTCCGATGGAGATTGTCTCTTCCACTTACTTCCCCATGAACCAATTAATTCGGGGTCGAGTCAAGCTAGCGACTCGGTAATCAAAAACAGTAGCTTAACATGGGTTTTCACCTGTGTGTACCACCCTAGTGTGGGGGAGATGCCCCACATGTTGTATATAGATCTAAAAAATGTATGAAAATTGTAAATACTAAAAAAGAGAATAATTGTTGTGTTTCCACACTTAGCTAGTAATGTTATCTTTTTACGTTCTAAGTTTCGGCATTACAGCCGGTACTTTGAATATTGAGGACAATATTCATTTCTAAGTGTGGGGGGGGAAATTCTGGCGAATTTTGATCATAAATGTACCCTTTTAGTCCCTTTTTCCCCCAAAATGGCCAAATTTTAAAAATTTTTTAGTGGAAGTACTATGTACTAAACACAACAAATGGTAATCAGTCCACCATGTCTAACCCACATAAGGATTGGCTAATCCAGGAGCAAACGGCTCTTGGTAAAGATATCTTAAATCCGTTTATATGGCTTGCAATTTGCCCAAAATTGTATGGTATTCAGCTCACCATATCCTTAAAAGTGAAGAGTTGGCTAGCCCGCAAGTTTATGGCTTGTGGTAAAGGCAGTGGAAAAACCATAATTGGTAATCAGCTCACCAAAGATAATATTGATAATTTATCTAAGAGTTGGCTAGTCCAGAAGGGTACGGCCTCTGGTAAAGACAAATCAAATCCGTTGAAAGCTGGTGGTTTGCTCAAAATCACATGGTTATCAGTGTACCATGGTTCTTACTTGAACTGAAACATTTGGCTACTCCAGAAGTAATGGCTTTTGGTAAAGAGATAAAATCCATTAATTTTTCTCAAAACATTGCTAGGGACTAGCAATATCTTAGTGTGGGGGATTGATGAGTGTCTAAATACTCATCATTTTTGTATCAATTAAACTGCAAAAACATCTGAAAACACTCAGAAACGCATCAAAATGATAAAAATATCACAAACAAGTGTTTTATGTGTTTTAAATGCAAAAATATCAAAATCTGGTGAAAAACGTATCAAATTTGCATAATTGGCAGTTTTAGTCCCCCAAGTTTCAAAAGTTGTCAAAAACAGTCCCTGGTAAATCTAAATAAAGAGAAATGTTATTCAAGGTCCCTGAAATATTTTAATTTGTCAAAAATGGTCCTTGAATAAATCTTTTGTAAAATGGCAGAAAAGGTCCCTGAACTTTCAAAATTGTCAAGTTTGGTCCCTGGAAAGTTTGAAATTGTCAAAACTGGTCCTTGTACTATTGAAGTTTGTCAGTTTTAGTCCTTGTATCAAGTTTGGAAAATTACAGGAATGGTCCCTCAAGTTTGAAGAATTACAAAAGTGGTCCTTGTATTCTAAGCCTAAACCAAATGGACCCTTTACCTACATTTGACCCCTGCCATACACCCAATTGACCCCCCTGCCCATTTTGGACCCCCTGGTCAACAACCAAGTCAAACAACAGACTTTCCCTCCCTGTTGGGTTTCTCCCCCACCAAGTTGCCTGCTACTCCCCTGCCACATCTCCCATCAACCTCACCTTATCCCTTCCACCTCTCCACACTCATCATCACACTTATCAACCACCCCCCCCCCTAGTTGCAGCCTATAGTCAACAGAGGTCAAATCAAAGTCTTCCCGCCAAAAATCTCAAAATGGCCAAACTGTTTAAAACCCTCTCATTGGCCAGGAAAAGTGGTGGGATTCACTCTAAAGGACACGTGGAAGCTGTTGAAGCTATAAAAAGGAAGAGAGAAAGCCAGAGAAAGGGTAGCTAGTTTTTCATTTTTTTTTCTTTAATGTCGATTTTTATTATGTATTAGTTAAGCTAAAATGTTGTAATTTCAGTTCAATTGTATTACATGCAAGTTAAGACATCAGAATTTTGTACTTTTTGATTATCAATTTAAGTTTTCACTTAAGTCTCAAATATTTCAGTTACTGTTGAGAATTCCAGTTTTACTTTTTATTGAAAAAGCTTCCATTAGCTTCATTGTAAGCTTAAATAAGCTTACTTAAGCTTTATATAGCTTTTGATAAGCTTTTGAATCAGTTTTAAGTAAATTTGATGCAAAGTCAACAAAAGTCAATCTTGAGTTCATCTGGGTTGGAAATGTTGCAGATGCTGGTTTTTGGTTGATCTGAGCTGGAATGGATTAGGATTAGGGGTATGAGTAGGTTAGAGGTTACTATTACATTGGTGCAAGCCATAGTGGCTGAGGAATTTTGTAAGTCATCATATCTGTTTTACATATTAACTACTGAATCTGTTGATTGCATCTGCTATTTAGTGGTTATTAGAATTGTTTGATCTAAGTTTGATGTTTGTTTAGTGTAATTTGGTCATAATCTGTAATTTAGTTCTATAACAGTAGTTAAACTAGTGTTTGGTTTTGGTTATAAATCTGTGTAATAGATCAGTTAGTCAGGTAGAAGTTTTTGATACTTGTTCATGAAGGATTTGTGAGTCATATCAGGACTTTAATATAGCAGTTTCACCTTAAAAGTCAAAAACCATCAAATCTGTCTTGAGCTTATCCACTGTTGAGATTTTTGATGGCCAAATGTTTGTTTTGTGTTTAACTTTCATATATACAACTTGCAGTAGCATCATTATACCTTAATACATCATTTCTAGTCTATAAATCCAGATCAAAACTCAACATAGTCAACTTTTCATTTTCATGTCAAAAGTCAAAAGTGCAATTTCTCAGTTTTTGGCCAACAAGAGGGAATTTTCATTCACTCATCTTTAAGCCAATTTCAATGAAACTTGATGTTTTCAAATCTCCAGCTGGTCTAGTTTCTTGTCCTCATTTTTGCTTAATTTTGTGAATTTTCTACAAGCCTCAAATAAGCTGTTCAAAATAGGCTTAAGTGCCCTGTGCAGGACACTGTTGTCTGCACAGGGCTTGAGCATTTTTTGCAAAGCTTGTGCAGAGCTTAATATAGCTCCATTAGGTCTGATTTTTAGTTTATAAGGTCTCACCTAGGTCTAGTGTAGGTTCTAAGTCTTTGTTTTTAATTTCTAGCTTATTTGGTTGCTTATTCTTGGGTTTAAAGTAGGCACCTAAATCCTGTTTTAGCTTATTGTCTCATTTCATCAAATCTGTTCAAATTGCTAATCCAATGGTTTAGGTTTGTTGATTCTTGTTACTTTTGAGTTTCTTTAGCATATCCAAGCTTCTGTTTCAGTGTGGTCTCCATTTGGTAGCTTTTGGCTTATCAAAGTGCTTATTTTTAAGCACTTCCCACATCAGTTGCTTATTCCTCCACACATGCACTTGTTTTTCCAATTTTCCTAGCTTCCTAATATCATTTTAAACTTTTCCTGAAATTTTCAGATTTTTCTAAGTTGTTTTGCTATTTTTCTTTATTTTAAATAGTTTTTAAGCATTTTTAAATAGCATTTAATACAAAAAATTCAGAAAAGGTTCTAAAAAATAATTTTTCAATTTTCTTAAGTTTAGATAAATATAAAAAGCCAAAAAAGTATTTTTCCATATTTTTCTTAGTTAAATTTGTATTTTTTAATAATTTAAATAGTTTTTAATAGTTTAAAATTCATAAAAAATAGAAAAATAATCATAAAAATACAAAAATAGTTTTGAAAAGTCTATTTTGATATTTTAGACTTTTCTAAGTCTTAATTTTATTTTTCTAGCTTTATTTCCTAATTTCTTGTATTTTAGGTAATTATTTAATAGTTAAAATAGTTTTTAAGTAATAATAATTAATTAAATAGTTATAAAAATAATTTTCTTTTTCTATAAATTTTCTTATATCATTAGGTTTGTAAAAATGTATTTTTCATATTTTTAGGGTTAATATTGAATAAGTTTCACTTTTTAATTTGTACGTCGCGTAGATTTTAATTTCAGTTTTGTAAAAACATAAAAACAAAAACATCATTTTAAATATAGTGATAGCGTTTATTTAATAGATTTTATCTTTTTAACTTTCCTTTAATTTGCATTTAAGCCCCTGTAGTTTATGGGCTTTTTCCTTAGTTATAATCATCTTCAAATCTCTTTTCCCGTTCAAATCTCTCGATCACTACACGTCTGACTATTCTCGCACAGCTCGTTGGGACTTAACGACCTGGGGAAACACTATACTCTCCTGATCTTCATTGCATTCGTGCTTGAGCTGTTTTAAGTTTGTTACGATCTGCCATTCACAAGTGGCGGACTTGCGTGATAAAACTTGACGGTTCTGCGCGGATCAGTAGTGATTACGAACTCTCGAGTAGGTGACTCGGGGAGTGGAGTAGGGCAAGGAAGGTGTTCTTGTAGCCGAACCACTATAAATACTCGCGTTGTGGTTTTGTGCTTCTTACTCTTTATCTTTGCTTTACTTATCTATATGCTTATCTATCAACATCCAACACACACAATTAAAATAGATTGACATAAGTCGATCTAAATAGTTTAAAACGAAGTTTTAATCAGTAAAAGTATTCAACCCCCTTCTAGTTTTCCATAATTGGTACCAGAGCTTCGTTACCAAGTTTTTTAGAGTATATTGTACTTCAAAAACTTGACACGATCTGTGTATAATTAAAAACTACAAAGAAGGTTTAAAAAATAATAATAATAAAAAAAACTGTCTTAAAAACACTTTTGTAGGATGTTGATTGGATGACAACATCATATTTCTTACTTCTTATTTTATCTTGCAAAATTGCACTAACCTGTCTTGTCATTTTGTTAAGTTAAAGCTCATTTTAATCAAGCCATAGGAATTCCTTGGTAACAAGATTACCTTTCCTAAGAAGGTATCTTAAAGCTACCACCTAGATCTCGAAGGAACCGGAGTTGTCTATTGACAATTTTTCTGTCAAAAGAAAATGACACTTATAATTGCATTAGAGGTATGACTTTCTTAAAACCTATCTCTAAATAACATTAGCTTAGAATAAGTATGCTTGCATAGGAATCTTATGGTTATATTTTATTTTCTTTGTTTCAACATTGCTTTAGTGATATACGTGGCTTCATTAGGAAACCTTCTTGCATACGTGCTTCTCCTCCGTCTAAAATCTAGGTATATAAATATGTGTTATCCTAACCTAAATATTAAACCTTTCTAATAATAAAACAAAACACAAATCTCAAAAATTCCTCCTTCCCCATAAAACTCCCTCCGCTCGTCTCACAACCACCAAACCTCATTTTTTCAAATCTTCCACTTTCAAAATACCTCTCATTCAAACTTCATCTTCCTTCTCATCTCATCTCAAATCAAAACCAAGGAAGAGTTTCATCATCATGGTCTATATCGCCTTCGTGATCATCGTCTTGACACTCATCGCTCTCGTGTATCCCATGATCAAGTTTTCTCATGGAGACATGTACTTTATGTTGTTAATCTACATTTGTATCATATATCCAATCCTTTGTATCGCTCTTAGCATTGAAATGAAATATTACTAATGTCTTAGTTTATTCTATTTATTTCTCATAATGTGTTTGTCATTTTTTTCTTTTCGTTCGTATCTTTTACCTTAACATACTTTCAAAATCTACAATGCATGCTTAAGTAGTAAATATTATCTAAAACACACTTCCTTTATAAACCTAAAAGTTGCAAAAATCTTTTTTACGTCAAGATCATTTCTCTGTCATTGCAGATCCACGGATCCCTAAGGTTTAACTAGTCGGATCCCTCTCAAAAGGGAACCGTGAGAACCGTGGAACTGGGAAACAGAATCTCATGCAACATAAGAACCATTTCACAAAAACCTACCATAAAAGGAAAAATCTTACTAGAATATTAGTACTAAGTAAGCTAATTGTCATTGTTAATAAAAATAAGGATAATCAAATAAAAACATTAGGAGATTATTTTTACCTATCCAATGTTCTTTCTTTTTGATACATCACCATATCTTAAACTCGATCATATAAATTAATCATTTTACTTCCTTAGGTCTTATCATGACTCATGAGTATGAATTCGACTTTCAACTCACTTATGTCTACATTCCTAATATCTCCCTTGAGCCCAACACACCTGGGAATCATGTCCGTGGGTTCAATAATCTCAAAACTCGCCACTTCCATGAAGGACGTATTGTTGACACACCTCTACTATACCAAGAAGGTATCAATACCTCATTCCAAACCATAGGACTAGAAGGCCTTCTCGGAATTAACGAGAAAATCTGTCCACGGTTTGTGTTGGAATTCTTCGTTCAAGTTGAACTCGTTCGAAACGAGGATCGATCTCTATCACTATGGTTTTGGATCAAAAACCAAAATTTCGTTTTAACTCTTGGGAAATTTGCTCACATTCTCCGAATTCTAAATCATGGACAATGTGCCTTCACTGAAGATTGGTCTCTTGGTTCTCTCTTCAACTTCCGTGAAGAAAATAGTCCGTATTGCTCACACATACCTTCCCCTCAAGAATTAACTCGCATATTATGCAAACCTCGATCCAATTACTCAGATCCAAACATAATATATACACGTGATATCCGAGATGATCTTAAACCTCTCGCAGTCATTCTACGTGAAAACGTTTGGAGTCTTAGGGGAAATCGAGAAATTCTTCCCGCTTGTTGTGCTCACATAATGTATTGTTTGCTAACCCAACAACCATATAATCTCGCCTACTTATTCGCAAGACGAATTGTAAACATTCAAGGCAACAAGAACAAACTAATCCCATATGGAATGTTCCTGACACGCCTTTATCATCATATCATGTACTTTCATCCTCAATTTCAAAGTCCGTTGTACGTACTTGTGAACAAGATGATGGAACCTCTAAACACATCTCACATCACGTCATTCTTCGTCCCTGAATCAGCAAATACTCATCATCCATTTGATGATTCATCTAGTGAAAACGCTCAAGAAACCTAGTTTCCTTTATAATTAGGTTCAATCCTTAGGATTTATCTTTTATCTTTGTAATATGATCATTCTCATGAAATAAAACATTTATCGTTTGATGTCTCGCTTATATAGATGTTCAAATTCTTTAGAAATCACTGGCTTTAATATACGATGCCTTGTGCAAATCTTGCACACCTTCTGTGAAGGTATTGTTTTGCAGGAGCCGGATCCCTCATTTTGTACTAGACGGATCCCTCCATTTAGGGAATCGTGGGATCCGGGCAAACAGAAAAGGTTTTACAAACCTCCACTCATCAAACCATTCCCCTAGACCACTTCACACTAGCTAAACATGAATCTTTAGGATCAAGTAAGTCTTCCTCAAGCTCAGTAGGTCTCACACTCACTCATAGCTAATTTAGGATCACATTCATGATGTTTTTTATTTATCACTTCACCAAAACTCACCATATTTCCGCTCCAATACTCACACATAGTTTCTCATACCTCAAAACACTTGGATTGATATTTCTCTCAATTTTAGCAAATTGATTTTAGTCATCCTTACCTCAAAATGGGCCAAAAATTAGTTTTTCATTTATCATGATTTTTAAAGAATTTTACAAGTTTCTTTCAAACTACCATCTGATCTCTAGGATCATTTAACTCCACTTGACACTCTCATATTTCTTTGTGTCATCTTTAATTACCTATTGGTGGTCATAAAGTCCCATTTCTTTCCATAAAAGGCAATCATTAGCTACCATCAATCCTTTCTCTTGATCATTTAATACCCTCTTCATTTAAGACACTTAAGAATACTGAAACACTCAAGATGTGTAGGTACTAGACCTCACAAAACATCATTTTCTCTTTTCTTGGCTACTGAGAGCCGGATCCCTAGGATTAGCCTAGACGGATCCCTCACTAAAGGGAACCGTGGGAACCGGCTGATAGATTCAGCTAATCCTAGCTACAACAATCATTTCAAGCTCTCCTTGTTAACTTGAACACTCCATCTTACCTCAATTAACCTTCTTGATCAGTACAAATTTGAAGTTGACTCTTGTGCATGCAAATCATCACATTTCAAAGGATTTTAGTGGTTTAAGCCTTGAATGCACTTGCCAAATCCTTCCCTTTTTAAACCATCTTGTTAGGACTTCTAAGTCACCATCTACAACTTAATTCTCAGCAACTAGAAGCCTCCATTTCACTAACCTTTTATCATCTCATCATGAGGAAAGCTCCTAGTGATAACTCATCCACCAAAGGACCACCCAAGAAACTTGCTCGTGTTGTTCATGAAATTTCTTCAACCGAATCATCTCCCGTTAAATCCACAAATGCTAGAATTTCCCCTCCACCAACTCAACCAATCAAACCAATCCCTAAAAGGATTGTTCCCACAAAACTACCATTTCCAAACACCACTATACCTCCTAAACCAAACACTCCTATTTCCACTAAACCATCACCCTTAGTGCCTAGAGCCTTATCATTCACCACTCCACTTTCATCCCCACACATCTATAACTTAGAGGACTTGCCTTATAGGCCATCACATCCTCCACCATTGCCAACATTCTCCTCAATAGAGAGAATAGCGCAACAACAAAACCAAGGTGTTGAAACGACACTAGCACCGGTATCCTTTTCTCCATCACCCTCAAATAGTCCCTTTTGGATTATGAGGAATCATCAAAGTCAACCACCCGATCACATGGTAGTAGATACCTCTACCACCATCCTCGACACATATTCCACCACCACCACCTTTGGTTGAACCACCTCAAAATGTACCTCCACAAACCCTTCTCTCTTTTGTGGAAACTCAACCCAACCTTCCATCTCAAGCAATTCCATTTCTACCTCCACCATTCTCTAGCCATGACATAGATTGTTATCATTGTCAACATGTTGAAGGCTTGGTACATGAACTACGTGAAGAGCAACGTTTCATGTTTTATCACCTCCTCGAACGTTTCGATGAGGTCAACAAACCTAAACAACCTTGAGCTTAAGGATTCAAGTGGTGTCCTAGTATTAAGCTTAACTTAGATTGATTAGGAATCATATCTCATGTTTAACTCATTCTCTTAGTTTTAGAGATATGTAGTTCATTTCTCGTGTTTTTATTGAATGAATTACAAGATATAGGTCGTATTATCTTGAGAATATGTTTGGTGTCTTAATACATAACTCATTTTGATGTTAACTTCACATTTTACATCACCATTGCTGTCTTAAGCTTACAGGCAGACGGATCCTTCATTTTAGCCTAGACGGATCCCTCTAAGGGAGGAACCATGGGATCCGTGCAACAGAAGACTTTTTTTATTGCTAACTTGAGTCTTATTTGCAGGAAATTATGCATTATATACTTGTTTTTCTAACCTTTGTTTTGTAGATTTTCAATATACAAATGAAGACTTTGACACCCTTAGCTAGGGGGAGTTTCTTGTCAAAGCAAAATTATTGCAAAATCATTTGCAATACTTTCACAACGGATTACAATAACTGCATGACGTCCTCCTTGCAAAGGAGCACACGTCAAGGGGGAGCATGTTCGTCAAAAAGACGAAACCATTTGCAAACGTAATTGCAATGCACTCGCTTAGTATTCCTGCTTACTTGACGCCCTCACAAAGGGATGGACCCGTTAAGGGAGAGCTAAGACGAGAATACTTCTCTTCCCTTACTCTCTATTTTTTTTTCTCTTTTCACATGTTTTTCTTAAAACAATGTGTTAGTTTCTTTTCGACGCTCTTTTTGTTTCGACAAAAAGGGGGAGAAGAGAGTAAAAACTCCAATTCAAACTTTTACGAATTTTATTTTTTCTTTAAAATAATCTTATGTTTTGTCATCAACAAAAAGGGGGAGATTGTTAATACAAATAAGCCGTAAAAACGTTTATTTATATTTTACGATCTTCTAATATTTTGTCAATAACAAACGTAAAATCATTTTAACGAAACAAATAAAATACGTAAATAGTTTGAGCCAATAGTTTACTAACACACTTACGTTTTCATACAAAACACTAAACAAGCAATAGTGTTTTCATGTTATAGTAATACATATGTATAACAACTAGTGTTTACATAAATGGGTAGATATATATACATACTTAGTATGTATTTTAATGGGTAACATAATGGGTAGAAGTCTAAGTATTTAACCCATTGACTAAATACATTGAATGTAGTTGGGTAAAGCCCAAAGTCCATGACCCATACCCATGGAGCATGATCCATAACACATGACCCATTGCATGACATCATGCATAAGTCATAATGGGTATTATCCATGACCCATGGGGCTAACCCATGACCCATTGACTAGATGCATTGCATTTTCTAGATACATTGTGTAGCAACCAGTAATTTTTCATAAGGAAAAATGACTATTTTACCCTTTGACTTTTTAAAGTTGACCTTTGACTTTGACTTTTGACTATTTGACTTTTACCGTAACGTAAAAGCAAATACGATAACCGGTAGTAACTGGTAATTTTTCTTATGACCACCACAAGACTACTTTATCATTTTTAAGTATATATTTTACTCTTTACGTAATACGTGTGCTCAAGCCTACGTTATTAGGTTTCAACAACATAGACGCACCTTATGAGACTTATCACACATTTAATATACCTAGTTAGAGTGTATTGATAAGTTAGACAATTTTATAGGTATTACATTTTTTACGTTACCTAGTTTTAAGTTTCGTGACTTAAGGGCTTAACATTAGTAATTACCGGGACCAAACTACACCTCATAAACCAAAAACTAGGTACAAAATACACACACTACCACCTCTCTTTTGAGATGGCATGTACATGCAAGCCACAAGGACATGTGTCCTTCACTTGGAGCCCTACCCTTACACACACCCACTCTTGTCCCCCACTAGATGAGATATTACCTCATTCTCATCTTGTACATGCAAATTTAACCTAGAACTCCCTCTCCCTTGCAAAATTCGTCCATCACCATCAACTCTATCAAAACACCACCAAAATCATGAGATTTCAAGATTTATACACCTCTAGATTCATCCTTTTGACCATTACAACAAACTAGCATCATTTTATCATCAAAACTTATCATATTCTTGAGTTTTTGGGCTGAGTTAGAAAGTTTTGAACAAGGTTAAAAAGGTTTTACAAGACTTGGGTTGAAGATTGAAGAAAGGGTGAAAGATTAGGAAGGGTTTAGGTGTTGATTTGTAGTTGTGATACTTGTGTTATTCCAACCAAATCCTTGTAAGAATTGTGATACTTTTCATCTATTATTCAATATGATTGTAATAATCTCTATAATTATTTGATGTAATTTGATATAAGTAGTATATGTAATATGGCTTAATTGATGTTGTACATGAGGTTGTGACCATAAAAACAAGCTAAAACAAGTCCTAGGTAAGTTCTATGAACATGAATTCTGAAACAGTCCCAAAGTTTGATTAAACTGATCATCTCAGTAAACCTTGAGGTTAATTCAGTAAAATAGGCTTGTAGAACTATGTCTTACGGTCGTTTCACCGAGTGGCGCACCTCATAACTCATCCCGATGAGTAAATGAGAGCCAAAATGGCAAAACATGTCAAAATCTGCACACCAGATTTCATTTTGGAAAAGCCCATGGTTCTGTTCATTTCTGGAAGCCGACTCAGTTTTATGAAATATAGCCAAGACCTAAACTTGAAGTTGGGCGAAATCCGTGTGTCAAAACTTTCTGCAATGAAATATAAGTATATACTTGTAATTAGAACATTGATATAGGTAAACTTTTGACCTTAGACTTGATTAAGCTTAAGAAGCTGTTAGAGAATATAAAAATATGAACTTGACCTTTTGAATCACTTAAAAAGGACTTGTGGTTAAAAATTTATGCCTAGTTAAGTTTTACTAGATGAAAATATGATGTTGGAACAAAAGCTTGCTGATACGATTTTAAAACGAGGTTTTGACCCTTTTCTGGTCTGAATCAGCAAAAGTGTAAAACACGAATGTTACTCAGAATAACTTTTTTTACAAACAACAGGAGCACATAAGCAGAAAGTGAACGACAAAACCTAAAAATAGCAAAAACTAAGCTGACTTGTTGTTGGCTAGAAAACAACCATGGTGAGAATTTTAAGTGATATATTGATCATTTGAGGCTAATATAAAGCCAAGATTAAGTCAAGATTGTTGTCTTGACGTTATCTAACTTAGATACATCCTTAATATGGTCTTTATTATTATTACTTAACCATAACTTAGCCGCACGGCACTAATGACCGAAACTTGTTTTTAAAACTTGTTGACTAGACTTTGACAAACTAAGTAAATGACCATATGACATGTTAAACTACTTCACGATCTCTTGATTTTGATAGCCAAATAGCATTTAAGAAATACTTTAACTAAAGGATTCATGTACAACATCATAAGCTAACCAACTACATATACTTGTACACTTATATCGTACAATATACTAAAACACGAATACTATGCTTTCTTAGGTAATCATTAAAGACCGTGGTCTTGCCATACTCTATTGTTGACGTACATTATATCATTACACTCTGCTGCTAATCACTACTCTGAGTTCATAGCCCCACTTTCTATTACTTAATTGCTTTACAAACCCTTGGGGGAGATACATGCTTTATTTTAAATCAAACACATTGTTTTCAAAACTATATGCTTATCTAAATGTATTATTTGCACTAAAAACTACTATTGCCAATCTTAAGTCCCTATTATCATGAACCATTAATCACTTGCGGGTGAACGCGAATAATGTGGGTAGATCTATCGGGATTGATGAATCTCGTTTGTTTGACCAAGTCCGGTAAACAAATGCACTATATTTGAAGATTCATAGGTTAATTGGCAAATTACCTATTAGGGAAACTATTACTATTATATCAATTTTTATTGACAAGCTGTTAACGTTTAGGTGTCATGAGCTTAGTACAATAATATATGTTTTGTTTTCTAAACTATGAATGTGAGACTAATTACCTCACGTTACAAATATTGTGTTCAATTTATTTTCTAAACTCTATGAATATCACTCAACCTTTGTGTTGACAGTTTTAAGCATGTATTTTAGGTCCATATTATACGAGGCTGGCACGGAGGAGCACGGATACTCAAGAAGGCTATAAATTTTATTATCATTCGAAAACCCATTTAATGTATTTTGTAAACTTGGAACCACTCGGGACCTCATTTTTGTAAACTCTGATATTTATATAAATCGAATGATAAATCTTTTAAAATGACTCCTTTAGATATCGTTTTCTATTATTATGACTGTTGTGCCATCGAGTAACACCCAGTTTGAATTTTGCTGCGTATCACGAAATTGGGGGTGTTACAGATTGGTATCAGAGCCTTAATTATAGAGAAACGAGTCTAATTGTGACATAAACTATAACTACTTTTACAAACAAAAACATTTTATAGCCTTCCGTTCTCCGTGCCTTCCATCCTCCAGACGATTATGTGACTTTTAGGCATTTTAAGCTATACAAATATACTAGTATATTGATATATACACTCGACATAATTTGAATCATAAATGATGTACTAAACATATCTGCGTATGCCTATTCTAAGGCATTACGACACAATCATATTTTTCCAAATCATGTATTTACTCATGCATTTTAGGATTACGAAACTTCCTCCAAGACATTGTAACTGATTACAATAGTCTTTCCTACTTCCCAAACATTGTAATTTATACACTGGTCTCTATTACATTCTCAGACACTGTATATCCTACAGTGGCCTCTCTTATATCCTCAGACATTGTGAGTGAAACAGTGGTCTCATTTACTTTCTTAGATATTGTGAGTTACACAATGGTCTCAACTATTTCTCAGACATTGTGAGTTACACAATGGTCTCAACTATTTCTCAGACATTGTGAGTTGCCCAATGGTCTCAACTACTTCTCAGACATTGTGAGTTACACAATGGTCTAATTTACTTCATAGACATTATAAGTTATATAAAGTCTCTAGAAATTATCTTATAAACTTTATATGATATTGTTTTACATGAAACCCGTCACAATCTATCAATTTCCCTGATGAAAATACAAGAAATGGAATTTCTAAATGACAAACTAATTCATCATCTACAAAAGCTGAAGTTCAGCAACTTTCTCTACATTCATCAAAATTCTCTTTTGAAACCTTCATTGTTAAAAGTTCGTACTCCTGGCCAAGTATGGACTATTTTAGAATTACTTAAGATTTCCTTTCCACACGTATCTACCCATACTATCTTCTATGCAATGGAATGTGAAAACATAGGTTACAAGTCTTTTATGGCCGGTACTTGCAACGGAATGGTTTGATATCGCCTTTGCTTAGTGGATAATTTCTCAAAACCTATGGACATATCACAAGTATACCTAATTTAGGTATTTGGAAAATTTATCGAACCTCGGCTAAATATAGCCTAATCACCTATATTTAACCGAGGGACAGTGGAACATAGTCTGATTAACTATGTTCGACTTAAATTTTTCAAACACTGAGAATAGTTATACAAGGGTTATATTCAGGTTAATTTCCTACTTAAACTCGATAAACCACTAGAATTCATTAAAAAGATCTAGAGACATGATAGTGTCTTACCACTCAGCGAGATCTTAATACTTATTTATACTACCTAATTTCATTCTTGAAAGTTTTCATTTATGAAATAATCCTAACTACTATCTTGGGATGGTCATCAAATCTTCTCGTCATTTCTTAGAAGTACTAGCCTGTTTAGGTTTCAAGGATATCATTCCGCCATAATCCTTTAAAATTCACTTATGATTTTAAAGCAAACTTGACATCTCTACCGAAGAATAATGGTAAACATATACTACACTCTCCTAATAATCAACATATAACTTCATTATCTGAACCCCATTATAAGTCAGTATGTAAAACTTCACAGTATCACGTTTCTTTCAAACACTAGTAGACATAAACACTATACGATATAGCCTTCATCTCAAAACTACCTAATACATGATCAATTTTGGAAGTGGTTTGGACAACCACTTGCCACTATCAAGACTTTCCTACAACGACAATTATCACATCATTATAAACCATTTCACATCAACAATATCTTACACCATTGATTAACAACAATTACCGTAACAACAACAAAACTATTCCATTTCAGGCACTATATAGACAAAAGTGTCAGTTAACCATTTTCTGGACTAAGGTGTTCTGAGATCACCCACGAAATAACTAATGAAACCATACAAACACAAATTAGGCTGCATGCCGCACCCTATCGCCAGAAACAAAAATTTCATAGATGTAAGGCGTTAATATTTACCAAAAACTCCATGTTAGCAATTAAGGTTTTGTTGAAAGCCTCAAATACATAAGATGTGATTCGTTTTGATAATCGGGAAAAGGCAAACTTGAGGTATATTGGACTCTATAAGATTTTAACAACACCCTTTAGATTATCAACTTAAGCCACCACCAAAAACTTAGAATGGTACATAACACATTCTATGACCAGAAACTTGAGAACGCAAAGATTAAATTTTGGCGCATACACCCACATTTTTCCTAGAACACTTCAACATCGGATAACACACACTGAATTCCGGGACGGAATTCCCTTAAGGGGTAGAGACTGTAGCAACCCGTAATTTTTCATAAGGTAAAATGACTATTTTACCCTTTGACTTTGACTTTTGACTATTTGACTTTTACCGTAACGTAAAAGCAAATACGATAACCGGTAGTAACTGGTAATTTTCCTTATGACCAACACAAGACTACGATAAGTCTATATATTCAAAATACTTTATTTTCACCAAGAAATCATAATTTATATGAACTATTACTACTTTATCATTTTTAAGTATATATTTTACTCTTTACGTAATACGTGTGCTCAAGCCTACGTTATTAGGTTTCAACAACATAGACGCACCTTATGAGACTTATCACACATTTAATATACCTAATTAGAGTGTATTGATAAGTTAGACATTTTTATAAGTATTACATTTTTTATGTTACCTAGTTTTAAGTTTTGTGACTTAAGGGCTTAATATTAGTAATTACCGGGACCAAACTACACCTCATAAACCAAAAACTATGTACAAAATACACACACTACCACCTCTCTTTTGAGGTGGCATGTACATGCAAGCCACAAGGACATGTGTCCTCACTTGGAGCCCTACCCTTACACACACCCACTCTTGTCCCCCACTAGATGAGATATCACCTCATTCTCATCTTGTACATGAAAATTTCACCTAGAACTCCCTCTCCCTTGCAAAATTCGTCCATCACCATCAACTCTATCAAAACACCACCAAAATCATGAGATTTCAAGATTTATACACCTCTAGATTCATCCTTTTGACCATTACAACAAACTAGCATCATTTTATCATCAAAACTTATCATATTCTCGAGTTTTTGGGCTGAGTTAGAAAGGTTTGAACAAGGTTAAAAAGGTTTTACAAGACTTGGGTTGAAGATTGAAGAAAGGGTGAAAGATTAGGAAGGGTTTAGGTGTTGATTTGTAGTTGTGATACTTGTGTTATTACAACCAAATCCTTGTAAGAATTGTGATACTTTTCATCTATTATTCAATATGATTTAAATAATCTCTATAATTATTTGATGTAATTTGATATAAGTAGTATATGTAATATGGCTTAATTGATGTTGTACATGAGGTTGTGACCATAAAAACAAGCTAAAACAAGTCTTAGGTAAGTTCTATGAACATGAATTCTGAAACAGTCCAAAAGTTTGATTAAACTGATCATCTCAATAAACCTTGAGGTTAATTCAGTAATACAGGCTTGTAGAACTATGTCTTACGGTCATTTCGCCGGGTGGCGCACCTCATAACTCATCCCGATGAGTAAATGAGAGCCAAAATGGCAAAACATGTCAAAATCTGCATACCAGATTTCATTTGGGAAAAGCCCATAGTTCTGTTCATTTCTGGAAGTCGACTCAGTTTTATGAAATGTAGCCAAGACCTAAACTTGAAGTTGGGTGAAATCTGTGTGTCAAAACAAGTTGTAGAACTCAACTTATGGTCATTTTGGCAGGACTGAATGTGCAGCCAAACTTTCTGCAATGAAATATAAGTATATACTTGTAATTAGACCATTGATATAGGTAAACTTTGGACCTTAGACTTGATTAAGCTTAAGAAGCTGTTATAGAATATAAAAATATGAACTTGACCTTTTGAATCACTTAAAAAGGACTTGTGGTTAAAAAGTTATGCCTAGTTAAGTTTTACTAGATGAAAATATGATGTTGGAACAAAAGCTTGCTGATACGATTTTAAAACGAGGTTTTGACCCTTTTTTGGTCCGAATCAGCAAAAGTGTAAAACACGAAAGTTGCTCAGAATGACTTTTTCTTCAAAAACTCGGGAGCACATAAGCAGAAAGTGAACGACAAAACCTAAAAATAGCAAAAACTAAGCTGACCTGTTGTTGACTAGAAAACAACCTTAGTGAGTAGTTTAAGTGATATATTGATCATTTGAGGCTAATATAAAGCCAAGATTGACTCAAGATTGCTGTCTTGAGGTTATCTAACTTAGACACATCCTTAATATGGTCTTGATTATCATTACTTAACCATAACTTAGCCGCACGGCTAGTATAAGACTAATGACCGAAACTTGTTTTTAAAACTTGTTCACTAGACTTTGACAAACTAAGTAAATGACCATATGACATGTTAAACTACTTCACGATCTCTTGATTTTGATAGCCAAACAACATTTAAGAAATACTTTAACTTAAGGATTCTTGTACAACATCATAAGCCAACCAACTACATATACTTGTACACTTATATCGTACAATATACTAAAACACGAATACTATGCTTTCTTAGGTAATCATTAAAGATCGTGGTCTTGCCATACTCTATTATTGACGTACATTATATCGTTACACTCCGCTGCTAATCACTACTGTGAGTTCATAGCCCCACTTTCTATTACTTAATTGTTTTACAAACCCTTGGGGGAGATACATGCTCTATTTTAAATCGAACACATTGCTTTCAAACTATATGCTTATCTAAATGTATTATTTGCACTAAAAACCACTATTGCCAATCTTAAGTCCCTATTATCATGAACCATTAATCACTTGCGGGTGAACGCGAATAATGTGGGTAGATCTATCGGGATTGACGAATCCCGTTTGTTTGACCAAGTCCGGTAAACAAAAGCACTATATTTGAAGATCCATAGGTTAATTGGCAAATTACCTATTAAGGCAACTGTTACTATTATATCAATTTTCATTGACAAGCTGTTAACGTTTAGGTGTCATGAGCTTAGTGCAATAGTATCTGTTTTGTTTTCTAAACTATTAATGTGAGACTAATTACCTCACGTTACGAATATTGTGTTCAACTTATTTCCTAAACTCTATGAATATCACTCAACCTTTGTGTTGACAGTTTTAAGCATGTATTTCAGGTCCATATTATACGAGGCTGGCACGGAGGAGCACGGATACTCAAGAAGGCTATAAAATTTATTATCATTCGAAAACCCATTTAATGTATTTTGTAAACTTGGAACCATTTGGGACCTCATTTTTGTAAACTCTAATATTTATATAAATCGAATGATACATTTTTTAAAACGAATCCTTTAGAGATCGTTTTCTATTATTATGATTGTTGTGCCATCGAGTAACACCCAGTTTGAATTCCGTTGCGTATCACGAAATTGGTGGTGTTACACATTGTATATATTTTGATACCCATGATCCATGACCCATAACCCATTTAGGGGGAGCGTCCTACGGATCCCCAGTAATACACTGGACGGATCCCTCAAGCAAGGGATCCGTGGAACATTAGTGATTTTTCCTCTATTAATAGTGAGTCATTTCTTCATTGTAACTCACCCCTTTTACACACATTCTTTCTTAGTGTTGTAAATTCTCTAACCTCAGATCCAAAGGATCTTTCTATTTGGTTTTGTGTTTGTGTGATTATCTAGGTTCCTCTTAAAGGCGAGATCACTACCTCTTGAAGTCAAGCAAGCTCAAGTCCATGGGTTGCCAAGCTTCGTCATCAACAAGACTACTGATGTTATCTTGTTTATAGTTCTTTCTTCTCTCATTAGAAGTGTTGTGTTGAAGACATAGGTGAAAGATGTCTAAAGGGTCAAATCGAAGGCATTAGTGAAAGGTGCCGAAGATCCGTGTCAAAGGCATTAGTGAAGGGTGCCGAAAGCCGTGTCAAAGGCATTAGTGAAGGGTGCCAAAAGTCCGTGTTGAAGGCATTAGTGAAGGGTGCCTCGGTGTCGTGTCAAAGGCATTAGTGAAAGGTACTTAGGGTGTACATCCGATATGGTGCATCGATGTACAAGATAGATTAGTTTGGGTCAAAGGATATTGATATCCTTGTTGATGTTGTAATAAGGAGTGGATCTCCTTTGGGATAGGTGTTGTGTTGTGTTGGGTAGTAGTTCCTCCTTAGTAATGAAACTCGGTATCTAGCCTTGTATCGGATAAAGTGTAGGCAACGTTGTGATAGGTTTGGTTCTACCTCGTGGAAGAACCCGGTGTCTAGTCTTGTTCTGGATAAAGAGTAGGCGATGTTGTGAAGGCTTCTCCGCCACAAGGAGTTTGTGTTGTGTAGTGATTACGAACTCTCGAGTAGGTGACTCGAGGAGTGGAGTAGGGCAAGGAAGGTGTCCTTGTAGCCGAACTACTATAAATACTCGCGTTGTGGTTTTGTGCTTCTTACTCTTTATCTTTGCTTTACTTATCTATATGCTTATCTATCAACATCCAACACACACATTTAAAATAGATTGACATAAGTCGATCTAAATAGTTTAAAACGAAATTTTAATCAGTAAAACTATTCAACCCTCCTTTTTAGTTTTTCACAAAAGCTTCTTATTTTTCTTAGCAATAGGAGTGTTCTCCATAGGCGATGGAGGCGTATTTTTGGAAGAACTAGAGATAATTTTAGGAGTATACGTAGTGCCAATCACAGGTTCCAAAACCGAATCTTGTTCCATAAGCACATCAAAACTGTTCTTCAAATCAAAAAGGTTGATATCATCTACCCAATTATTATTCTTACTTTGTTTATCCCGGAAATGAGGTCGCACTACTATTAGGATCAGTAGTAGGTTCGTTACAAGAAGTTGAACCTACATTAACCGTTGGAGAACCTGTATTCGATTGGACAGAAGGCTTTAGACGATGCTCCTCCATTCTTTGGCTTAGTAACCGGCCTATAGTAATACGAAACTTTAGGCTTTTGAAAATGAATCCTATCAACCTGATGATTAGTAACCGGCCTATAATTGTTTGCGGAATAATAATCAAAGTTGAATGACAAAGTGTAAGGTGATATCCTCACTTACTTAACTATATACCAAAGTTATATGTTTAAGTAAGAATTATGCTAACCACTGAGGAATAACGACGTATCAAGCATCTGACTAGGAAGGTACACTAGTACCTTACTGCTTTTAACTCTTTTATTCTTGGAACACATCCATCCTTACTTTAGGGTACAGTGTTGATAACCGTTTACCCTTTTTATGCCAACTCTTATACTTTATTGACTTTTTTGATAAGTAGCTTTTACTTATCACTTCAATAAAGTTCCCGCCTATTTGTTTTAGGACTCAGATACTTTTCCTAAGTATCTAAGTTCATAATGCCTTGATTTGTTGAGGAGATCTAAGGGGGCTCAGTGAGCTATTGTCATCACTCATTAACTCCAACATCTTCTTCTTGGTTCAAGGAATTCACCAACTGAGTTCCACCTTAGGAAGTGGTGAGTCTTTCTTTAGACTCTGAAGATGACTCCCTAAATGTTTTCTTACATTCAGGGAATTCAATTATACTTAAAGTAGTTTATATTCAAATCCTACTTTAGGATCATTAGGCACTGAACTGGCCCAACAATCTCTTCATATTTGGTTATAAAAATAGCCTAAGTGTTTTTTAGTGTATGTGAGAAAAATAAACACTATTATTCATGAGTTACAGAAAGACTTAATCAAAAATTATAAAAAATTTCTAGTTTAGCTTCGTTATTCAATGATCCCCAACATGTCCAACTTCACCTTCTTAGTGAGGGAGACATCCTTAACATCTCTCTTCTTTGGTTCTTCATTCAAGATTTTCACAAAAAGTATGATTTCAGGGGTCTTGTCAGCTAAGAATGCAACCTTGTAATAAAAGAGAGTTGAAGTATCCATAATAGGCAATTCAGAGACTCTCTTAATGCCTTGTTGTGAAAAAGCATCAGTAAAGAAGAAGTCGTGTTCAAGAGTTTCAATCACCTTACCCTCTCTGAAGAAAACACCCTGAGGTGGGTTTCTATTACAGTGAAGACCAAGGATAAATGTTTCAGGTTCAGACACCATGGTTCTCTTCCTTTTCTTCTAAATGAGTAAGGGTCTGAGAGGGTTCTAAAGACAGGGATTTTGTTGTGTCAATACCCAGGAACCTTTCTTATTCTCTGACCTCGTCAAACCTTTTACTCAGAGTCTTGGTCAACTCAGCAGCATTGGCCCCTATCTTTTTCTTCGGTACATGTGGCATCATCTCCCATTTTTTACCCATAAACTCCATTTGAATTTAGTAATGACTTTAAAATTTGAGTCATCATTGTCCCTGAAGATTGATACACTAAGAGGTTTGATGTTGAGAATGATTTGGATATCAGTGATCACCCTAGGCTTTCTGACATACTCCATTTCTTCTTGTAGTTCTCTCAAACACTTTTTCTTTTCACGGTCTTAGCCTTCAACTTTTCTTTAGCAGCTATGAGTTCCTTAAGCTGAAGTTGTTTGAATTCCTTTGCAGACTAAATTTGATAGGGTATCAAGCCATAGCCTAAAGAAGATTCAGCTAAGCTAGAAATTGATGAAGCTTATTTGTTCTTTGGGACTGATGCAAGGGGTTGGGTGAGATTGACTTCAGGGAACGGAAATTCAGTTTCTTGGAGCTTAAAGATCATACTATCTTCAACTTCAAACATTTTTCTTCTTGCCTTTGGTATCTTCAATGGGTCGTGCAGAAGAAGATGTTGTGGCGTCCTTAGGAGCTCTGAAAGATGATATTGGGATTGGGACTAGATAATCTCACACTTTCTCCCCCTTACTTGAGGAGGGAGCCTGAAAGATAACTAAAGCTATAGCTTCATTCGATGTAGGTTCAGTGGTGTGTTGGGGAGTCTCTTCAAAGGGTGACTTATGAATGATTTGTGGTGACTTTAGTTGTGTAGGCTCTGATGGTTTCTCCCCCTCAGTAGTTGTTGGGGCTAAAGACTCATAATCTAATGATTAACCAGTTGATACTACATTTTAGAGGAGAGAAAGCATATTTTTAAAAGATGTCTTCATGTCTAATATGGCAGTCTTGATAGATGATATGTTAGAGGTCAGGGTAGCTTAAGTATCTTTAATAGCGGATAGTCTTTTCCCAGTTGACCAAGTCCAGTACTGAGTTGAGGTTGCTATGTACTGAGTAGAGTTAGCAAAGGACTTCAAATTTTCATTGATATCGGGGATGTTGTCCTAAGTGGCAATAGCAAGTTGCTTCAGTTTGGCTCTGATGTCTTTAAGATCACCCCTAATTACCGCCCCATACAACCATTCAGTGATCCCAGTTAGAGTTTCCACATTTTCATCAACCCCATCAACATGACTGAAACCCTTCTTGACCTTATGTCTTCGATCGACATAGGCAACCCCAATTTCAAAATGTTTGTCTTCAGCATCAATCGAAACTTGGTCAATTGCATAATCCTCAAGGGATTGAAGATAAGATGTAATATTGTCTTTAGTGATGGCAGTTGATGTTGGTTCAGATGTTGGATGATGAGGTGTTTAAGCTTGAGGATTCTGATGCTAAGGAGGAGTCTGAACTTTGGGGTTGTCTTCTTCAAGAATTTGAGGAGGTTTTTCAGGTTGCTCAACATCCATTATTTCTTATTCAACCATGTGGATTTCCTCCTCCTTACCAATAAAGTTGAACTCAGGCATTAAAGAGTCAAATTCTGAATCCAGTAGTTCATGCATTTCAGCAATGGTAAGTGTTTTGTAATGGCGTGCCTCATCAAAGAGTTGAAAGAAGCCTTCTGAATTATTTGTGAGGTACGAATGCCTTCATTAGGATCTTTTATATTTTGTGATTCAAGATCCTTAGAGGACTAAGTAAAGTTGAGAACCCCCAATGATGTGATCCTCAGAACCTGACTATTGTTTGTCAAGGTTCAAGAATTGTAATGTCACTTTCGTGCTTTAACAACCCTGAACCGTTATCATTTAGTACATACTCAGAGTGTAAGAAAGGAATTCATTTTGTAGACTCTAACTGTAACTGTCTAATGGATCGGGGTAGTCTCGATCTTCGCCTCCACCTCCTAAAGAAGTTTTGGTGGAGGTTGTTGGTAGTACCGTTGTATGATTGCCTGAAACCTTAGGGGAAGTAACAGGCGGCAGGCTTGGGCTCTTAGTGTCCTTGTCCAATAAGGACACTACCTGTTTCAGGCCTTTTGATTTAGCACCATCCTTTTTTGGGAAAGTGGTTGTGGTTTGTTTCTTTGACTTTTAAATTTAGCTTGTTTAGGTTCGGGCTGGATAGACAAAGTTGGGTTTTTCTTTGCCTTGACATGTTTGCGAACTTGTGCTCCAGACTCAGAGGATTTAGAGGTTAGTGTCTTGGACTTAGACACTCTCTTCAACCTCTTAGCCACTACTTCAAGATAAGTAGTTGGAGTCTTTGTAGATTTCTCAACCAACTAAGCATGTATTATGTTAGTTCCACCTCATTTTCAAGGATGGTGGTTAGGTAGTTGGATTTACTCAATACAAATGGATTAACCCCTTTCTCCGAGTCCTAAACATACTCATCACCAAGTAGATGCTTTATGAGAAAGGAGACAAAACTAGGATAGGCCATGGTTTTTCCTCTTTTATCCTATGATAGTTTACCTACTAGCTCATAATAGATAATCTTCCCAATATTAACTTTAGCCCTAGTGATGAGGCTATATGCGATCATCTTTTGACTTGAATTCAACTGATTAGTAGAAGATTTATCCCACCTAGAACATGAATGATGAAATTCATCAGGATCCTCTAAGTAGGTGAGGACCAATTTTTATAAATAAGGGTTTTGGTGACCAGTTCTTAAGAGTCTTTTGAAGGGTTTGTCACAATGGAGACCTAACTTTGCAAGTTCAGTCTTCACAAGTAAAAAAGACATGGTTGTTAACATAAGACTCTGAGTAATCGAGTCTTGTGGTTATGACAAAAGCATCATAGCCAAAAGATAGGGGTTTAGACCCATTTTGACCGTGAAGTTTATAATGGAGTGGTCATCCTTGGTCTCCACAATAGTATTATACCAAAACTCTTGAAGGTATCATGGTTATAAAACTTGTAGAGTTTTAACAAAGGCCTTAGCCTAAACCAGTTTTCCATAAACTATACAATTTCTTTGAAGTTTATGCATTTCTAGGATAGTGATAGCAAGAAACAACGTTGTTTCTCATGAAATTCCACCATGTTAAGCTAAATATTTATGACAGCTTTTGCCTTTACAACAGCCGAAGAAGCAGTTAGAGAAACCATTTGAAGGTATTGAAAACACTTAGCTTTTTATAAAAATGCTGAGAGAAAATTTTTAAAGAGTTTGTTTCAAAGATTCTGAAAGCGTGTATGTTTCTTTGGAGAAGGTATTTATAGGTTGGGGAATGAATGTAATAATCGGATGTGAAGTTATTTTGAAATTATTTTGAAAAGGGTTTGACATTAGTACTAAATGTACTAATCTCGTAAAACCGGTGACATCCCTTTTACCCTCTGACACACAACTGTTCAACTGTTGTAATCATTACTTATGCAAAGTTGAAAACCATTATTTTACGGTTATGTATGAGAAGAGATGTTGTGTATGGTATTATACATTGAATGTATAATTGGTTTGAAGTCCTCCTTGGGATATAGGTATTGTTTGTAGGTAAGTAGATGAAATTTGTGTGGGTCCCCAATCTTTTTGTATAACGATTATAACTAAATCATGATAAAGTTGCTATGCTTTTCAGAAAATATCCTTTATTTAATAGGGATATTTCACAACCTAAGACAGTAAGGTACACGATACTGAGATCATTTTGTTCATCTATTTAATGCCTTAACTTTATTAGGGACTGAGAGGTTTATCAAGAACTAGGTGCATTGTTACTTCCTGAACATTCTTTGGTCAGAGACTAATCATCAATATTCAGCATTTCTAATTCAGCTTTAATCCTGGTGAATGTGGGTTCATCCAAGGGTTTAGTGAATATTTTAGCTAGCTAATATTCAATAGGAATGAAGTAAAGTTCAATATCACCTTTCATGATATGGTTCCTAATGAAATGTTATCTGATGTCTATGTGTTTAGTTCTTGAGTGAAGTACAAGGTTATCGGATATGGCAATGGCATTTGTCTTGTCACAAAAGTGGGTACCTTTTCAGAAACTATGCCATACTCACTGAGTTAACATTTCATTCATAGTATATTGGCACAACATCCAGCAGTAAACACATATTCAACTTCATCTGATGGCATGGCAACTGTTTGTTGCTTTTTAGCACTCCAACATGCAAGTTTACAACCAAGAAACTAACATGCAGCAGAAGTGCTTTTTTTCATGTTGCATCCAGCATAGTTTGAGTCTGAGTGTCCTTTTAAATCAAATCATGAACATTTGGAATACCATAGACCAAGACGTAGAGTGCCTTTCAAGTACCTGGAGATTCTCTTCACAACAGTTAAGTGTAATTCTTTTGGGTTAGCCTTACATCTGGCACATAAACATGTTGAGAACTAAATAGTATGTCTACTGGTTGTGAGATACATTAGAGACCCAATCATTCCTCTATATCGAGTCTTATTGACTGATTTCTCATCCAATTCAGGAACCAATTTGTTTGGTGGAACCATGTGTGTCTTCACTGATGAGCATTCAGAGATATCATATTTTTTAAGTAATTGTATGATATAATTCTCTTGGTTGATTGACATGCCTTTTTCTGATTACTTTATTTGAAAACTAAGATGTAAGTGACCTCACCCATCATACTCATTTCATACTTTTGAGTCATCAATTTGGCAAATTGTTTACACTGTTTTTTATTTGTTGAACCAAATATAATATCATTCACATAAATTTGTACAAGAATGACATTAGTTTTGGTTTTGTAAACAAATAAGGTGTTCTCAATCTTTCCTCTAACAAAATTGTATTGGGTAAGGAATGTAGAGAGAGTTTCATACCATGCTCTTGGAGCTTTTTTAAGTCCATAAAAGGCTTTATCCAATTTGAAAACATAGTGAAGAAACTCACTATTTTCAAATCTGGGGGCTGTTGAACATAGACTTCTTCTTTAAGTTTACCATTCAGGAAGGCACTTTTGACATCCATTTAATAAACTTTCAAGTTTATGTAAGTGCCTTAGGCAAGGAATAATCTGATGGCTTCTAATCTTGAAACAAGAGAAAATATCTTATCAGTGTCAATTCCTTCTTCTTTCCTATAACCCTGATCAACTAGTTTGTCCTTGTTCTTGATGACAATACCATTTTCAAACATCTTGTTCCTAAAAATCCATTTGGTTCCAATGATGTTTTCCCTTTGGGAGGAGGAACAAGAGTGGCCAGATTTTGTTTCTTCCAAATTGGTTCAGTACCTCTTGTATGGCATCAACCTATCCTTGTTCTTTCAGTGCTTCTAAGACCTTTTTAGGCTAAATTTCAGATAAAAAGTCTATAAATAGACATTCACTAGCTAAGGCAGTTGTGGGCATGCCAACTAAGGGTCTCCTATAATATTCATATGTTCATTATGTTTTTCTTTAGACCATCTATTTTGAGGTTCAGGATGGGTGCTTAAAATTGGAGATAAAGGAAGATTGATGGAGATGATGGGTCTAAATTTTTGATGGAAGACTGAGAAGTTCAAAATCTTGTTCTTAAGCTGGAGTTGAAGATGATTCAGGAGTTTCCTTTATTTTTCCATAAGTTACAAGATCATCATTTTGTTTTGTTTGAACAAAGTGATCGTCAACTTCAAGAACAAGGTTTTTTTTAGCCATTTGGCATAGGATGAACAATCATTTCAGGGACATTTTGTTCATTGGGTTCTTCAGTCTCATGGCAGTGTATAGAGGGACATAATGAAGTATATCACCATCATTGTGATAGCAATTTGAAGTGTTTTTTGGATGAAAGAATTCATTAGGTGGCTATATCACGGAATCAGTTATGGTAATTTCATAAGTTAATTTGTTAGTTAACTTGATGGCTTCCAAGATTTCATCAAAAGTGACATGACATTTTTCTTCAGATTGTTTTCTTCTAGTGTTGAAACCCTGAAGGCTTTGGATACCAGAGAGTATCCAAGAAAGTATCCATCATCATCCTTAGCATCAAACTTTCCTAGGTGGTCCTTATGATTGTAAATGAACACATGACAACTAAAAACATGAGAGTAGCTGATGTTAGGAAGTCTTCCGTGAAACACTTCATAGGGATTTTGTAATGCCCATTAACCATTATGGATCTAATCTAAGTGAAGCATGCAGTGCTTACATCCTCTATTAAAAAAAATAGACTGATCCATTTAACATTGTTCTTGCACCCTCAATGAGGGGTTCTATTTCTTCTTCAGCTACACCATTTTGTTCAGGTGTATATGCTAAAGAGAAGTTTTGATAAACCCCTTTTTCATAAAGCTATCAAGAATACTTTTTTTTTAATTCAGTTTCATTGTCAGTTTTTAGTTGTTTAAATTTGGTGTCATTTTGATTTTTAACTCTTCTGATGAATGACATCATAGTTTCATCTGCTTCGCTCTTCTTTTTAAGAAAGTATACCCATGTGTACCTTGAGTACTAATCCATAATAAGTAAGGTATAGTTTTCATGATTAATGAATCTGGGACTAACTCGTCCAAATAGATCCATGAAGAAGGTGAAGACACTCTATGATGGAAAAAGCTTATTTGGGTCTAAACGTTTCCCTATGATGCTTTCCTTTCTTACATGTTGAGCATAGTTTTTCCTTTGAATAGATAAGAGGGGAAAGGCCAAGAACAAGGTTTTGTTAGGCTAGTTGGTTTATGTTTTTGAAGTTTAAGTGTGATAGTCTTTTATTCCATATCCAATTGACACTTTCAATGGCTTTGGCAAAGAAGCAAGCTTAATTTGAAGTAGAAGATGACATGTCAAGTACATATACATCTCTTTTTTTAAGAGATATCCACACAACTTATTTCTTTGAATTGAAAATGTTTTGTTGTTTTTCATTAAACTGAACAAGGTATTTAGCATCACAAAGTTGACTAATACTAATTTAATTGTATTTGAGTCCATTAAAAAAAATAAACCTTAGAGAAAACTATACCATGGAAATTGATGGAACCATATCCTTCAGTGAAACTTGATGAATTGTCACCAAATATCACCTTAGTCCGTGGTTGTTCCACATATTCATGCATGTAGGACTTTTGACACCAGTCATATGCCTTGATCATTCACTATACATATATGAGATGGGTTGCCTGATGACACTCTGCACAAATAAGGAGATGGCTAGTTTATCTTATTAACCCACGTTTTAATGAGTGTTTTGGATACAGATGAACAAGTACTTTCATCTCTTTAGATCCATGCAACTTGTTCATGGTCATTGGTTAAGTAAATTTTGTTGCCACAAACATCACAGCCTAATTGTGAGGTGGATCTTTCAGACTAAGAGGTCATAGTCCTTTTATCTCTTATGATTTGAATCATTTTTTCTTGATCAAAGGTGTAATGGCCATTACTTCCACATATATCACACCATGGGTCCTCAAAGCCCTTAACGGAGTGATTATCATTCAAACTATAGTGGATTGGGCTTTGAGCGGTCTTAGGGTATGATTTCTTGATGTTTCACCATGTGAGAATTGAGCCTTGTGTTTTGAAACATTTCTTATTACAGCAATGTGCATTGACTGCTCAGATGTCATATGATCAGTCCCTTTGCATATCTTGCACTGTAAGACTCTATAACAGTCATCAGATAGATGGTTGTTATATCCGCAAAGTTCACATGGTTTAAGGAACTTGGTTTTGGGTTTGGAGTTCTTTGAAGGGGTAGTTTGTGCTTTTGTTTTCTGATTTTTGAGAGGAGTGGGTATGATAGAGTCAACTTTCATGTTTAGAGCCTGAATTTGCTTCATTAAAACTAATAGAGGATTTTCAGGTTCAAAACTAGTTGTTATACCTTTACCTTTATCAGAGGAGGCTGATGGTTTTGGTTTGGTCTTAGTAATCTCATCAATGATGACACCTCTTGTTTTGTCAGACTTTCTCTGTGAAGCTGGTTTTAGGATTGATTTTGATTCCACCCCTTGAAGTGTTTTCAAACAAGGGATTGGTGTTATATCCATTCAGTCTGATTCATTTGTTGACTCAGACTCGGTTACTGAGGTCTTTGGACACTCAGTGGCATCGGGGTCCAGTGGTTTGAAATTCATGAGCTAGAATTCTGCCTGTGTTCTAGTTAGGCATTTTAGCAACTTCAGACATCTGAAACCAATTACTATCAACCTATTCTTTTGACATCTCTTGGTCATAACTAGTTGATGATTTTACAAAGACTAGATCCTTGGGTTCAGTTCTTGAAGAACTCTCAGCAAGTTGGTTAGCTCCTAAAATTTTCTTCTTTTGTTTTGGAATGTGTTCACTGATGCATTGACTAACCCTATCTGAGTTATCTAACCAAGACTTATTAATTAACTTTTCATCTTCAAGTTCTTTCCTAAGTGCTTTATTTTCTTTTAAAATCTCAATGTTAAAATGTTGAAGTGTAAGGGCATTAAGTTTGGTTTGTTTAAGCTCTGATAATTCTTTCCTACACGTATTCAGTTCTATCACAAGATTCCTATGTTTCGACATCAAGTTTATTCTTTGTTATTCAACATATCTAAGGTCAACACATATATAATCAAGAAAATATTTTCTTTCATCAGTATCTTCCATTTCAAGAAGAGTGTGTACCTTTTTAATCGTGATGTCAACCCATTCACCATTCGTAGCATGTTCCTTTTCAACTACACCATTTTCATCTTCAGCCAAGGCCATGAGAACTTTGACTTGAACCATTTTATCATCATTTGATGATACTTCTTCCTCTCAAGTCATAAGTTTAGGCTACCTGGCCTTTGTTTCTAGCTTGAGAGGATTAAGAGGGTTGGGAGGCTAAGCCACTAGCTTGTAAGAGGGCCAGTTTGGCTTTGGTCTTATTTTAATTTGCAACATAGTCTTTCTGAATTTTTAGTTTAGTTTGGCTATTTGAAAAAGTTTGGCCAGAATTGATTAGTTATGATTGAAATCTGTTTTGGCTAGATGGATAGAAAGGTGAGAATGTTTTAGAAAAACAACTTTTTGCAAAATGCCCAATTTTACCACATTTAAAACATTCGGTTTTCTTAGAAGGTTTTGAGGTACGGAACCTGGATGGATTCTTTTTGAAGAATCTCTTGGAATTAGCCAAGGGAGCCCTTTCCTGAAATTCTTCATTCAGATCGTCCAAGTACTCTTGGCTACTTCTCAGGTCCTCTTCATCATTTGGATCATCTTGCAAGTCCTGAACAACAGAGTTAGAGAAGAAAGCAGTTGATATGGGGTTGGTTGTGGTCAGAGCTTTCTTGGTGTCAGGTGCATTGATTTTATCAATGAATCTTTCTTCATACTTCAATTTTTCAAAGAGGGTGGATCAGTTAAGTTCTCTAACAAGGATAGAGTTCTTAAACTTTGGGAAAAGCATAGCTACTTTTTTAGAGCTATTGACACAGCCTGCATTGATTTCATATTTAGAAAGATTGACACCATCATTTACCATTTCATTAATGAGAACTTTATACATGGTAAATGTTTGAGAGACTTTTTCACCTTCAATGTGTTTGAAGGTGTAGTAAGCAAGTTTTAAGTCCATGGCTCTATTTTCTTTGACTTAAGAGGGTCCCTCATTGTTTAGAATCAGATCTTCCATGTTTGTTTGGCAGTGGGACAATTTATAATTGATTCTATCATATCATCAGGTAAGCATGTTATGATGATACTTTTGAGGCGTTGGTCAAGATTGACTAACCTTATTTCATCATTGTTCCACTAAGCTTCTCGTTTGTCAAAACCAACAGCAGTTTTGGGAACATATGGACCATTGTTTAAGATTGTAATGAAATAATGTTCCATACCAAAATGTGACAAATAAACCTTTTCTTCCATTTTGTGAATCTTTCCTCCTCTAGTTTAGGAGCAACAATGACATAACCACCACCCTTTGTATCTAGAAGTTGAGGAACATCATTGTTTAAAATGGTTGGATCTTGATTTTAAAAACTTTGAGCTGTTTTGTTTAAAAAGTTTTATAAATAAAACTACTCAGATACCACTTGTTGTTCCTTTAAAGTGATTATAACCTAAGAAATAATTTAAATCACTTCACCATGTCAACTTGATGTATGTTTAAACAAGTTAATAACAAGTATGCTAAAATGGTTTAAAAAATCATAACAAAGTTTTTCAACGTTTAAATTCTTATTTGAATGAATAAAGTAATTTACTATAATTGTGTGCGAAATGACAATTAAAGTTTAATGACAAAGTGTAAGGTGATCTCCTCAGTTTCTTAAACATAAACCAAAATTATATGTTTAAATAAGAATTATGCTAACTACTGAGGAAGTTTGGGGACTTAGTTTTAGGAGGATTAAATGCTCAATGCTAACACATTAGATATACGAGGTTCACATTTACTCCTTTATATCATTCCTTTATATAGGCAACTCGAGGTGGATACCCCGTGAGGTAATAACTACGTGTAAAACATCTAACTAGAAAAATATACTAGTACCTTAATGCATTTAATGCTTCTATTCTTGAAACACGCCCAAGCTTACTTTAGGGTACAGTGCTAACAACGGTTTACCTTATACCAACTCTTGTAATTTATTAACTTTCTTGATAAGTAGCTTCACTTATCACTTCAGTAAAGTTCATGTCTATATGTTTCATGGACTTAGATACTTTTCTAAAGTGTCTAAGTTCAGGATGCCTTGATTTGTTATGGAGATCAAAGGGGACTCAGTGAGCTATTGTCATCACTCACTCACTCCATCGTATTCTTCTTGGTTCATGGACTTTGCAAGCTGAGTTCCGCCTCATGAAGTGTTTAGTCTTTCTTTAGACTCTCAAGAACTCTGAAGATGACTCCCTGAATGTTTTATTGCATTCATGGACTTCAATTATACCTAGGGTATTTTCTATTAAAATCCTAGTTGATGATCATTAGGCACTGAATTGGCCCAACAAATGTAACATTACATGTTTGAAGGAATACAACGAATCTTATTAAGGTTTTGTATAGTCATCAAATCCACGTTATGGATTGTATGGCGCTTTCGAAACGAGGTTACATTCAAGTCGAAAAGACCCAAGAATGAGCTTATCCTCAACAACATCAAACTTATTAACTTTACTTGGAATTCTGATAGAAGTATAAAATCCTCTTATTACATTCAAGATTTAGAGTCATCATTGAGAATGTTAGAATACGATGACCAAAAATTAGTGCTACACTGTTACTCGGTTTGCATTTGTATCGTCAGTCCATTAAACTCAGAAGTAAAATATTTTACTCAAGAAACTATAGAGTTTAAATATAAGTGTATCAACTTAGTTTTGGTGATTGGAAATTTTTGGTTGATTGTTTGAGCAGCATGATAATGCCAGTTTTAATAGTCTAAAAGGTCTTTTATTCCCATATTTAAGGCAGGATAAAAGTAACACAAAAATGGCTAACCATGATGCAGAAGCTGTACTCTTACATTTTGTACAAAGTTGGATGATTGTCAAATATGTCAAAAGATATTGAGTAAGAGTTTTAAGTAAAATTTTCCCATCTTCTATCTTACACCAACTTTTGAAGTTAAAAAAAAAAAAAAAAAAAAAAAAAAAAAAAAAAAAAAAAAAAAAAACACAATCTAGATGGTTCTATTTTTAGTAGTGATTACCCAACAGCCTAATTAACCAAGCGATTAAGCATAGTATAAAAGGTGATTCCTTTCTTAATAAAGGATAACACTACTCATAGTATAGCTTTCACTTCAAATGACAGATCAAAGTGATTATTTTCTTGTAGTTATGGACCCTAAGCATATGCTTAAAAGTAATATCCTTTCAATATATAAGACACTTATAGCATCTTAGCCACAAATCTAACTTGGATTTGACACCTATATGGTTTATAAAGATGAATAAAAATTTGTAATGCAGTCCCCACAAACGGAAGGCAAAACTCAGTTGGTTATGGAGCACGTGATTTTGTAAGAAAATAATCGCATTGAGCGTGCCATTGAGTCACCTTGGAACCTTATCATCCACATAGTACCGGGTATCGACGTTTTGCAAGAAAAAAAATATCATAGAGCATAATACTTTGATAAATTTAATAAACTTTAGGTAAATTTTGGTTTTTAAGTCATCCCTTAATGTAATTAATTTTTACTCTTGTAACGCGCTATCCATTCATTTGTAATTTTTGCCTAGCTCCGTGTTAGGCTTCTAATTCAATCTGCTGTTATTAGTAAATAAATAGCTTGTGGAATGGGTATGACTTATAACTCATACGGTTCGGTATATACCATGGCACCGCAGGGGAAAAATAATAATAATAAAATAATAAAAGTCTCGACATTAATAGAAAACTGAAGACCCTAGCCTAACATAACCCAAACTAAGCCAACAACATGACCTAAAACCTAAAGCTCCTCATATAGAAAGTATTTTAGAACAAATGTCAACATAGGCGTATGGCTTGTATTATGAAACTATCTCATAAAGCGTCAAAAACAAACTAATTTATAGAACATAATTTATTTATATTCATTAGTATCCAATCTTGAACTGAAGCCGGATCAAAGCAAAAAACAAAACTTTTAGCATTTGTTGCATTTCAAGTGGATTTAATCCAACTTGAAGATATACATACTCTTCGTTAATATTTAACGAATTGTTAACAAAGAAAAATTATGTCCCTCATACAAGCTAGCTAGTGACCACCTAATGACGAACTACTAGTTTGTCAGTAACTTTAACATTGACGACTGTTACTGACGAATATATATGTCAACGCTAGAGTTTGGTCACTAATAGCTAGAGGATTTTTTTCGTAGTGACACATACTTTCTAGGTTTTACAATAGTGTTTGAACAAAGCATGTAACCAAATTTACCTAGCTCTTTATTTAAGTTAAGTTTATGCTCCATCAGTTATATAGCAAGTGTATGAGTTAATTGGTAAGACTAGGTGCTCGGTAAAACACATATCCCCCTCACAGACTCGTCATGGACCAATTTTGAGCACAAGTCGGTCCTTTGATCGACCGACTTACGGTGTTGGTTGTGTGTGATGTTAATTTTTGTGGGATATATTTGTGTATAAATGAAGTATGTTTGAGCAGTAATATTTGTGGTCTTATTACACTTTGTTGGTGGTGAAGTGAAAATGTGATGTGTTGCTAAGTTGATTGTGATGATGTTGGTTACCATTACACACATCCTAACTTAGCTGAGGGGAGGAAAAAAAAAAAAAAAAAAAAAAAGCTAGAGACCTAGAGTAAGAATTCTGGTATGATAATAAAGTGTGTCTTTATTTTTGAAAAAAACCAATGACCGGAAAATTTTGCTCGATCAATTCTTTTTTTAACAGCAAAGAATGTATATCATAAAGAAAAGGTTGTCTAGCAAGATACTAGGAAACAATGCTTATAAAGATAGAGCAATATACCAGAAACGGATGAGTATTCTGGGGAGGGTGAGCTTTTTTGACTCAGATGTACGTAGCTTCACTAGGTTAATTCTAAGACTATTTTTGACACTTCTTTGCCACCCTTAAATGTACACACCTAACGAAATTTGAACCTTTAACCTTATGTGAGAAAACCAATGACCTTACCATTAGGCCATTTAACTGTGGTTATAAAGCAATATACTAGGAAAGTAAATTATTCACTCTAAAGTCTAAACTAGCCTTTGTAAGTCTCCTTGCGATCTATTTGAAGGAGTTGAATTTGATGTCGTTGAGAATTAGATTCTTTGATGGCCGTTTGAGGGAGAATGGCATCTTGTTTCTGAAATGAGCCACTTGGTTTGCTGGTAAGGAAACCCGATCTAGTAGGTTGACAACATTCATGAGAGACGGGGTTGGGATCTTTCACTTAATTGTGGGTTTGGGTCCATTAGGTTTAGGGTTTGCATTGCTTATTCATTAAGCCATATATTTGTTATAAATACATGGGCAATCTTCATTATGTAAGACACAAAAACACAATTCAATAATTCATCTCTTTAGTATTTTACATGGTATCAGAGGTTTATGTACAACCCATCTCAAAATAGTTGTCCTCCAGTCATCGGCAACTTGCCAACAATTCGGAGGGATCCCAAATGTTTTTTTTTTTTTTTTCTCATTTAATTAGTCTTTTCTTTTTATCCAATAAACCTTAGCATTCAAAACCCTAGCCGTCCAACACATCCTGTATTATGTTGATGTAGCCATCAATCAACAAAGTTTGTCTCTTGCTTTTTGTTTTACCATTGGAAATCATTGTAGTTTTCGAAAAAAGTTGGTTGCAATATCTAAAGGCAAAGCAAGTCATGACGTATTGTTGTCGATCCTAAAAACAAAATAGGTGCTCTTCCGTTTCTATATTGTTGTCGATCACAAACAAGGCATCTTATAGAGTTTGGATCTATACGTACTTCGACCAAGTCTGTGTTCAAACAATTAATTATCAAAATTTACATATAAATGCAGAGCCGTATATAAAGGTGTGCGAGATGTGATGTCGTACAGTGCCTCCAAATTCTAAAGGCCTCAAATTTTTAATATGATATGTATATATATTCTATAAAAGTGACTTCATGTATTTGATTTAAAGTGTGGCATTAAAAATTTAGTTGGAGCACTTTAAAAACGAATATTTCTCATTTTATCCTTTAAGAAAAATATTTACTTTCTATTTTAAGTCTTGTTTTTCTTTAAAACTAAATTATGCACAAAACTTCCGTAAACTCAAAGACAGCACTGTATAAATGATTCATCAACAAAGAAGTTAGAAGTTACGTAAATAGAGATGGTATACACTTCTATAAATATAAAACTAACAAAGTTTAAAGATACATAAAAATTGATGTTAGTGGAATTTTCTAAGAACGTGATTAAAGAAAGAATGAATGATTATTTAATGAATGAGCAAATTGAATAACGAAGCAATATGTTACTCAACAACCCGACCCTTCTCGCTCTTATGTTCCCCACTTTTGGGCCCTATCCATTAATTTTTAATTTCTTTCTACAATCCTCTTTTGAAATTAGGTTAAATTACGAATAGTTATATAACCCACTGGCATTTGGCAAGTCATATCAACTTTTTCCAGTGTTGACCTTATTGCCAACATTCTAATCATTTAAAATGCGTGTGTCAAGACCTATGGAATGAAGACGTGTGAACCGCAACGAAAAGACCTTGCATCCGAAGAAGTATATACCGTCGCTGCTACTTTGCTGAGCAGTATGTTAGTTCGTTGCGACGAGCTTATAAACTTCTTGAAAAGATAACGATTTTTGTTTAAGTAATTTTAATACATAAATAAACAAAATAGAGAACACTCGTATTATTGGTGACGTGAAATGAAAAAAAGAAAATAAATAAATAAATAAGTATTATTAAAATAAATAAATAAATAGCTATTGATATCCCTTTCTATGCTAACTGTTAATATATTATTCTTTGGGATCAGCGACGGCTACTCTTCCGGCGCAAATGTTCTTGTAAGGTCTAGAAAAAGAGGGTTTTTGAAGAAATAAGTCATGGGTTTAATCTTTATTTTCACGGGTTTGCAAGAAACAACTGAACATTGTTTAAAGCTTGTTTTTAAAAAAGGGTGATTCGACACACACGAATGTTTTGAGTTAGAGTTTATCCCCACATTTAAACTTTCTAAAAAAGCGTTAATATATTAGCGAGGGTATATAGCAAAGAATAATACAGTAATAAAGATACTATAACTTAATATATAAGTCTCAAAATGGGCCCAAATATATGTTCGGCCCACTGAAGCTTTCTTTATATTTATGCTAGCAAGTTTCTAACAAGAGAGTTTACTATAAAAAGCTACATATGTAACTGTTAAAAAAGGCCACTTTATGCAATTGTTTCCATTTTAATAAACTTTATATCATCATCATAGAATATACAAACACAAATACATCATAATTTAGTATCATAGTATTTGTATCATCTTCTGTTCTGGCATGTACAGGTATTTAATTACATGAAAATATACACCGAAAAGAACGAAAAATTTCAAGTCCTGTACAGTCATACCGAACAATAGATATACAAAAAACAGTATGACTAAGTATAACAATTATCTGTAGAGTATGTAGTCGATATCTCACTCGGACAAGTAGGAGAATGAGAATCGTCCCATGACATATTAAGATTCCAGTCGTCGTGAACGTTTGATGGTAGACTAAAAGGAAATGAAGTGATGGGTCTGATCAAATGTTCGTCATGGTGTTCAGTGTCTATACGTCCTTGCATATCTTGTAGTGAGCTCATTGACACGTATCCCATACTGTCAGAAGTATGGCTTGAGTCTCCAACTAGATCAGGGTCAAGATTGAACATCATTGGGGTGATATCATGTGCGGCCGTTGATGTTGTGATTGGAGTTGGTATATCCGTGGTTGAAAACATGAAACCGCTAGGAAAATCTGTTTGTGGGATTGAAAAGGGTGGCAGTTTTGACGAGGTTTGATTTATGGGCGTGTATGAGGGGATGTCAAGAGGTGAAAAACTTGAGTCGTTGTTGCATAGGTGACTAGAGTCGTGTAGTGAAGATATCCATGAGTGCGAAAGCGCTCTTTGTGCCATAGAACTTGTCTTTTTGAAGATTCTGCATATTGCCCATGCATCCTACATATATAGAAAAAGGAATTAAAGGCCAATTCAGTGTTGCATATTAAAACTGTTTATCTGCATGTTCTGTGCTGATAAACATTTTTTAGGATATTTGAAATGTTAATCTATCCCGCTTAACTGATTCTTTGTCAGCGAGTTGAGTTGTTTTAAATGATCAAGTTGAAGCTGTTTATCCAAACAGCTTATTCCAGAAGGAAATAAGCAGTTTAATAAGCATTCATAAACACCTCCCCGGATGGTATTTGGGATAAAATGCTTATCGATCTGTTTATTTATGAAGTAATTAATCACTTAAAAATAACTTATCTTTGTAAGCAGAGAAGCATTTTTTATAATAAGCAATCCCAAACTTCCCAAAAAATTACTTAAATTCTTACATTTGGTGGAAGGCTTTTATCCAAGGTCTTTTTAGGTGGTGAAGATTGAGACTGGGTAAGTGAAGGCAGTCGAAACTCATGCATCATCCAATCTGTTTTAATCCCTTTAGCAGCTCGTCCTCTGTAGAACACCAACGACTTTTTCAAACCAATGCAATTTGTTCCATCAGATGAGTATATCGGCCTATCAGTGCCAGTGGCTTTCCAAAAACCAGATCCTGTCACACGATTTGGTCGTGCACTATTCCTGTATTTACGGTCCCTTGGACAGTAAAAGTACCATTCTTTTTCTCCAGTAGGCGCCAAATCTATACAACCAAAAAGAAACAAAATTAGAACACACGTAAAGAATAGACATCTTGACTCAGTGACTGATCGAGCTGCTTACTTGGTAGATCCCATGGATCGTATTTGTAAATGTCTACTTGTTTAATAAGCTCAATAGGAAGAACCCTTTGCTGAATTTTCTTTTTCAAGTAGAATCCAACAAGCTCTTCATCTGTCGGATGAAACCTAAAACCTGGTAACATGACATCATCCATCTAATTAAACTTGAGCTTTGAACTAAACCAAGATTATGGACATTTTGGGCTGATATGCTTTTTTAAAAGGGGACTGTCGCCGAAACTTTAGCCGGTTTTCACAAACACTTTAATGAAAGAAGCTTGATAGGGAGCATTGTGTTAGGAACAGCAACAAGATATGGCCATTGTGTGTTTGCTTAAGGGCTAATTTATAATCTTAATAAACTCATTAGTTGGCCTTTTTATTGTTAGTTTCTTCCAAATCAACACTAAATGACAGGAAAACCTTCAATTGTGTTGTGATTTATATAGATTAAGATATTGGATGTAGCAACAGTTTAGTCATCAATGATCCAAAAAAGGCGCTTTCCTAACTTCATGCTTATCATAATTTCATTCTTTTTGTCAAATAAAACCATCTGATCTGTCAACGTCTGATGTGAAAACTTTTGTATCTCATGGAGATATATCAAACAAATCTTTCCCTTATAAACTCATAATACTTTTCATTTTAGGATGTCTGAAATCATTTGTCATGGCGTTTTCTTTGTCGACAAATTCACAGTTAAAATGACATATATGCCCATGATAATGGTTCATAACATTTATAGAAGGTCTGAAAGATTATTATATCTTGTGATCATAAAAGGGTTGTCTTTAAAAATATGACTTTGTGGAGGACCATATGGACATTGGACAACCATAAGTTGACCACTTTTGCCATATTCTATAAGAAGAGGAACAATGAGTATAGCACTTCAGCAAACTGTATGAAGTCGATAACGCTTTAAAGTTTTTTTAAACAAGGTAAATGAAACAATGATATTTAACACAGTACCACATGAGAATAAGCTTTCACTAACACCAACATCTTTATTTGATGCTTATTTTTTCGAGTTTCGACCCAGAACAAATGAAGTGTCCATCAGGTTGACTTTGTGCAAAGTCAAAATACAAAGGAAGGGCCAACATCAAGTAAAAAGTTGTTTGAATTTAAGCAAATCAAATTATCAATAATGACAAGTGCATACAAACATCATTTAAACCAAAAGATTCATGAAAATCTCTTAGTAATCCATTTTTATAGATATAAAACAAATTCTGTCACTATACATGGCTTAATTAATAATTACTTGCAATCAATTTCCTCTCTAAATCAACTTTTAACAACTTTTGTTCGGGTTGTAAACGTGTGAAGATAGACTCTAGTTTCTTACATCTATAGTGATGAACTTGTTTTACACCATCCTTTATAATTTTAAAATCATAAGTCTTAATCAAGGATGGGCCATCATGTATATAAGTATGTTATATTGTATGTCTTTGAAATGTGAACAACATGATGGAATTTTGGAGACAGTTTTGAAATGATTCATGATCCCTATCATCCATCCTAGCTAGTCCCACCAGATTACACTGATCTAAAACAAAACAAGAAAATACTACCATGCTCAAATATGGAGCTTATGCTGTTTCTATTATGTCGTCTGATAAAAATGACAAGACACGAAAATAAAAACGAAAAAGACGCCGAAGAGTATATATCGCACTATGTGCAACTATTTCCTGTAACTTTGACACTTCCTAACAAGTTATGTATTTTTATGTTTAGGTGTGAAATTGATACAAATAGTTGGGCTATTTTAGTCTTAATAACAGAATATCAAACATAATGCAGAAGCATATTCATATTCACACATTAAGAAAACAACATTTTTGTCTTCAGAAAACATTTTCTTATAATTTCTGAACGAACTTAAAATATTTTATTGATAAAAGGATTTTAGCTCTTCTAAACAATTGGATGTGTTCCTAATCAAGCGTCTAATAAATCCAAGTTAATCCCTTTCATTGGTTAAGTACGCAACTGATTGATTGTTGACAGCTTAACCGTTACTCGCAAATTGCAATAATCATATACTTCTTTCTTTCAGGTTAAGTATATCAGTTATGTATCACTTGTGTAAGGTTTGGTATTTAAAATTGCCTTTTATAAAATGTGTAGTTACCTCGAAAAAGATTTGCAATAAGTCTATAATAAAACTTTTTTTATTATCTTCTCAAGGTTCACTTTTCACCTACAGAGTTAACTGAGGACTCTGGTAAATGTAAAAACTCATCTAAGATGATATTTGATTATTTGTGTACATCTGAATGGGGTTAGGACTTCAAAATTGTTAAGCAGAAGCCAAAGTATATACATGTAGCAATACGAGTAGATGAAAGACAAGTGACAGATGAATCACAGATGATGCATTCAAATGAAAGTTATAATCATCTTTAATCTGCTTTGGCAAAAGACCATAAAACAAGTACTTTACGCGTTTTTTCTTTTCCAGATCATAAATTTTATATCATTTCCATTGAAAAATGCGGATTCAGTCATTGCCCTGTACGACTAAGCATCTGAAATCAGAAGCTGCAACAAAATAAGATGTACAAAAAGACCAATTCAAACAGAACAGAATCAACTGCATAAATTTAATTTTTCCACCACTTCAAAGATAATGAAATCACAGAACATAATCAGATCATGCTTGATTTCTTCTCAAGCCAAGTATCGATACAACTTTCTATCTTCTTTGTCCCTTTCTAAGAACTCACGTTCAATAAGCGATTCGATTCTTTTCTTTATAACTATAGGGTTTGGCAAGAATCTCGACTGAAGCTGCTTTGTAACCTCTGCTACAATATTGTTGTGGTCAAGCACCCGTCTTGCTTTCATAATTCTAACAATCGCTGCCTCGATCTGTGGTTTTCTGTCCTCCTCCACCCTCTGCCTCGTTTCTTGCTTTTCAGGTTCAGACTCCTTCTGTGCCGCCACCATTCCGATCTTCACCTTGTAAAATTTGCTAGAAAATTTTTCATTGAAGAAAAAGACATCACTTTCACTGATATCTTTGCTCATGGGTTCTTTTCTCAAAACATTCTTTCCCTTTGCACAAGCCAACGACTGCAAGCACCGTTTCAATTCCAATCTGGGTATCTCAACCGCCTGTTCAATTTCTCTGTAACTCAACCGATCTGCATCGTTGAATTGCATCAGAACACACATTTGATACGTTGAAACATTAAGCTCATGCTTTACACCTTTGGAAAAGGTTGCTTTGATATCAGCAGAACCCATGTTTGTTTGCCATGTTAATCTTCTTCCATTGTGGGTCCCGAGGTAATACTTTTTAAACTTATCACATACAGAGAGGATTTCGGGAGGAAGGTTGCACGTGGTGGTTGATTGAGTGGGCCATGACCCGGTAGTGAGAACATGTACAGAGAGTGTGGGTCCATCTGCTAACAAATGTCCCATGGCTTCATAAAACCCTTTCATCGTGTCTTCAGACGTTTTCATGTCAGTGAACATCCCTTCCAGCTTTGAGGTAAATTGATACCCGCATTCCGTTTTTAGCTTCAGTATTAAGCTTCTCTCTGCATCTTCAGATACACTCTTACCCGAAAGAAGACGTTTTGCCAAATGCTGTTTGTAATACTTTTCAAATACATCTTTTTCCTGAAGATAACGGAAAAGCATCATCACTTTGTCTAGTACAATCTCAACATCCTCTTCACTCACCCCTTTCAGCCCTTTCCTGAGCTTGTCATCCACAAACAACGAGATGAATTCAGGAGACCGGGTGTTCAAATTAATGAAATACTCAAACGAAGAATTCAAAGCATTTTGGAACGTTTTATCGTTGTTAAATGCAAGGTTGATGATCTTGTCATGTTTATCTTTTTCGTCCAATAGGCGTTGTACGAAGTCGACGGGATCTTTTAACTTTTCTGGATCAGTAACCAGTTGTTTACCAGTTTCCCGAATGTGTGAAGTCATCACATCCCTTATCAAAGTTAGTCCATTAGGTACCCTACGGAACAAATTATACATCCGTCCCATATCCTCATACTTGTCATCCACAATCATATTAACCAACCCCGAATTCTCCATGTGAGCTAACCTGTTCATTTGACTTTGAATCATTTCCTTTTCCACTACATTAGTTATCTTCACTTCACTTTTAGCATCTAAGTACTGAGACACTCGTTCAATCTCTTCATTCAAACGCTTCTCAGCTTTTTTAAGATAATCACCACAATCACAACATTCAATATACTGTTGAGATTCCCCTCGGTAGAAGTTGGCTGAGACATCAAGAAAAGGCTTCTCAAAGTCTTGTTGGTAGACAGAGGGACCAAGATCCATTAGCATTTTCACTATGTTTCTCATCAAACCTCGGTTAATAACTTCACCACCCCTTTCCTTCTGCACAATTTCCAGGAGTGTATCTTTCAGCCTTGTTTGGATATTACTAGAGTGGATAATATTATCCCTCCATAAGTTTAGCCCAAGCTCATGAACCGGAGTCTTATGTGTACTGGGAATATAGGTTCTATCCATGTACATCAATATGTCTCTTATCATTTGCAATGCTTTGTTGTGTTCCATCCATTTCTTATTCAATTCTTCTAGAAACAAAGACCCCTGAGATGCCTCAACTGAAGTTGCTATTTCTTTCAAATGCAATGTCATAGTTGATACAAGTCCAGCATATAATTTGTCTCCAAATTTGTGCAGAACCATATTGTATGCGTTCCTGGATATACAAAACACAAGTAGACGTTATAAATTTGAACCTCTGCAATAAGCAAAGATTAATATCAACACAATTGCCATGGAGAGAGTATGACAAATACAATATAACAAAAACATTTGAAATTTTGGCCCCCTTCAAATCTTGGGTAACATTGGAGTTAATATTGTAGATGGAAGTAGCAAAATTATTAATAAGAAACAAAAGACATATGGATAGTATAGATTGGCATATACAGTCTATTGTCTATATTAAGTTTCGCCGCAAAATACATGATTACCATAGCAATCATGGCATGTCAATCAGAAACAGAGACAAAAGAACAACTGAGCCATGAAGCACAGTATGTGCTATTTTATATGGGGAAAGGACATAATGAGGTAGGGGATCATAACAGATATACGCTGTAAAGGCATAATTACATAGGGAAATTTTTTGGTAATTTAATGCCAAGGCTACAAGACTAGAAGACACTGAATTGGTAAACAAAAAGCAGTCTTTCATAACTGATTCACAAGAAACAAATGAAAAAAAATCAACAAACAGAAGTGACAATCATACAACGAAGCAAACCATTCTAGTTACTAGTTAGTTTCAAAGTGAAAAAAAATAATAATGATAATAATGATACAAAGCCTACTAGTAATTACACTAAGACGTGTCACTCATAATTAGAAAGAAGAAAAACTCAACTGCTGTGAAACAAACAGCAGAAAGACCAACATAGAAGTTGCCAAGAAATAGGTGAATTGCAGGAGGTCTTGACACATGACAAGGGATAGACATTGTTTACTAGTAATAGGACTTTGTGTTTCTTGCTACAAAGTAACTGTATCTGTCCAACAGGTCTCAATGTGTAATAATAAAGCTAAAAAACCTCGATGATTTTGACTTTAGTTTCATTAAAATACCCAATATTCTAAACCATGCTCCGTGCCTTTGCTACTTCGCTCTATGATCTGTGCTATTTTTCCTATCTTCAGAAAGTATAACACTAAGGCTTGCTACAACCCAAGGTCAGCATTCCCTACCCTCAGAAAGTATAACGCTAAGGCTTGTGACCTGTAGCAATGATCATTTTAGACTTTTGAAGCGAAAGCATACTCCTTGCTTTGATACCAACAATAACACATCACTAGTGTAGATTTTTTGTAGCCTTAAAAAAAGAAACCAATAGCCCATGTTATCAATCAAACGATGGTGATAATACGGAATAAGAATGGAAGCTAACATCTTAAGGTTATACGTATATTAAGCTTTAACACAGAAGAAGTCATACAGGTGAATAATGGTTTCCCAGTAAGGCAAAAATGAACCTTAATGCTCCACGATACAAAAGAGGATGGAATGTGAGGAGCGGAAGGACGTGAAATAAAATTATATTATGTTGGTCTCATGGTCTGACAGGTAAAAAAAGGCTCTTCCAAGGTAAAAGTTAGCAAATTAACATGGCCAAGCCATCTCTATAATCTTCAAATACAATAATTAAACCATATTCGCACAGACTATACACCAAATGAAAACGTTTTCATTTAAAAAAGGCAACATGTTTCATGTTAGCACATATAGTTGTACATCGAAAATATCAAGTCATCTAATTTGATAGTAGTTGATAGCCAAACCACATATCTTGTATTATCACCAAGCAACAATAATATTATTAGTGATCATCTGACATGCATGGATAGCAAAAACCTTGATATATAAGCTAGATCAGATGGTTAAAAATTCTTATTGTCTTTAATCCTGAATCCATAGGACAGGGCTAAAGGAACATTATATTTCACATCAACCGTTCTACCTATTAAAGAAATCCGTAGCAACTAAAGTAAAGGATAAAACCCTGACACACAAGATGGTAGAACCATGTATGGAGGTCCCATACCAAACTTAAATAGATTATGTCATCGTCAACAACATTACTTACTACATGTACCCTGTACATCCCTTTTCGCAGCACAAACTAATACACAGTCCTAGACCAGAGCCTAACAATCATATCAGTCAACAATAGCTTGAAAGATTATAGAAGTAAACTGATGGCAACACTCTATGCTTCCCATGCATAAGGAACTTCTTGCATCTGTTTATCAGAACCAGCCTTCAAGATACAGAGCAAGACTGCAAGAGACCTTCTTGCATCCTAGTCTGTATAAAACTATAACTCTAGTATTTTGCATAATGCTTGTGGGATGAAAATAGCTATAGACAATTAAAGAGAAAGCTGCAAGGCGTCAACTATATTAGCCAAAATGTACTATTCAAGAATAATCTCCGTTTCAGACAAGACTGATATCCCGTCAAAAGCACTCGCAAACACTTTATGAAAAACCTCCACTTCCCTTAGCACCAACATTAACTAAAACCACTCCTAAAAAAACCAAACATACAGTGTCTTCACAAAGAATAATCCAAAAGTACACATATGTTTGACAAAACTTGCAGTAGCTCTTTGTTTATAAGACCTTTTGGTAACACATCTATATATGTAATTATAAAGTGTAAAATGACGTAAAAGTAAAACACTTCTTTTTACAACGCTTCAAGTAGTAGCATTTAAACAAAATATAAAAGTTAAACGCATAAGCACATATGTTTGGCAAAACTAGCCGTAGTTTATTATTATATAAAACGTTTTAGTGAAACAGCTGTATACGTAATTATAAAGTCTAAAATGACGTAAAAGTCAAACACTAACGTTAAACGCATCTCTTATTAGCGTTACAAATAGTAGCGCTTAACAAAAATAAGAAAGCTCGTTCATCGCCAAACAGAGTCTAGGTGACGTCCAGCAAAACTAGCGGTAGCACTTGGCTTTATTTCATAAAAGTGTTTGGTGGCGTAGTTGTATCAGTAATTATAAAGTGTCAAACTGCTTAAAATCGCTAACGCTAAACATGCTTCTTCAAGTTGCGTTCTAAAACCGCTAAACGCTCCTTACCAAACAAGTTCTCAATCGTAAACTCTAAACACTCTTAAGAGCTCCTATCCTCTTCCACAAACTAAATAAAACACACCTTACCTAATTATCTCCTAATACGAAAAACACGATAACAAATAAACACCAAAATTAAATAATTATAAAAAAAGGGAACCTATAAAGCTCTTCAAAACTAAGACCACTAGCATTCCGATTATAAATCTCATGAATCGCATGTTCCAGCACTTTCCACGTCTTCTCTGCATATTTTGGATCCACAACCACACGATGTTTAAAGGCTTCTATTTGTATACCACTTCGTTTCTTCTGTGAACTCATTTTATTTATTTTTTTAGTTTGATAAATTTTATAAAACCCTAGGTTGTTATTAATTCATGCGATTGTGTGAGTGATTGGGTTTTGTGATTGTGATGATATATGGAAACGGATTAGTTATTTAAATAGATGATGTGATGTGATTTGATTTGATTTGATTGAGTGTGGTTGGATGATTATGATGAGTTGAAATGTGAAAGCAAGGAAAGATGGTGTTTGGGGTTGAGTATAATCCTAATTCCTAACCAAATTTTATTAGTCGATAAGGAGTGTTTGGAATTTTTTGGAGTGGCTTATGGGCTTATGTATATTTATTTTAATCTTGATTAACAAGTTAGGGTTTTTCTATAAATACCTTCTATTTTTTTTTTTTTTTTTTTTTTTTTTTTTGAAAGTTAACTATTATTCACAACCGCCCAACACAACGCCAAAAAGCGAAGGGGCACCGAGCACAAAGCATAATTACATCAAATTGAACTTACACCAATTTTCCCAACTAAGACTAGAATTCCTCCCCCGATTCTTAAAACAAAGGAAACCAAAACCCATTATTTCTAAAACAATGCTTTTAACCTCTATTCTTCTATCTTCGAACTTTTTCGAATTCCTGGCTTTCCAAATGGACCAACAAGCAATGAACATAATCCCTTTTATGATTTTCCTTTTCTCCTTATCCTTGGTCGCCCACGTATGGATCTCAAAAACATCAGAAACCGAAAGCAGATATAACGGAGGGACTTTTAACCATTTTCCAATTCTGTACCAAACTTCCGAAGCCACTTCACACGAACAAAACAGGTGCTCTGCGTCTTCATCTTCTTGCCCACACATGGGGCAGATCAAAGAGCCGAAGAAGCAATTTCTATTCCCGAGAGCTTTACTAGTTGGAATTCTATTCATACCAAGTCTCCACATGAAGATATTGCATTTTCTCGGAATCCATTTGGACCATTTAAACACGTACCTGTTGCTGTAATCGTATAATAAGAATTTTCTTCATCTCTCATTCTTGTGTTCTTGTTCATTACATTTACAACACGTTATCAGCACGAAGAAGTAGCTGCAAATTCAGAATGAATTATCATATTCTGTTGATCCAAGAAAAAAAAGTTTTTATGTGTAACAGAATATAATTACTTGTTGCGATAGTATATACGTACACATAGTTTTTGCAAGATGACTTGGCTATCTAATATTGCTATATTGTAGTTCTTTTAGAAGATACTATATCATGATAAATCTTTAACTACATGAGATGGAAACATAATATCTTCTTATTTTGCGTAATATTATATCATTGATTATAAAGATTGTCATTTGTTTTAAATGTTTTATTGTGATTACATAACGAGTATTATGTTATATTCTATTGTTAATTTTTCAAACTCTCGTGTAATTTACAGAAAACAATAGATGTTTTATCGTGACTACAAAGAGAGAATCAAAACAATGTAGCCATCATGTTATGGTTGAAAAAAAATAAATTAGAACCTCAAGTTCTAATATGGTTTGATCAATTGGATCAATAACATAACCTCATGTTATGTTAGAGAAAAAAAAATAGAACTTCAAGTTCTACTGTGATCTCATCAGAGAAAACAAATATATCATAACCTCATGTTATGCTCATAATTAATTTTTAGAACCTCATGTTCTTTTTTGATTATCAAAAGAGTGAAAATAATATAGTTGGAACAAGATCCAACATGATCCTTTTATAAAGATCAATATCATAACCTCATGTTATGTTAAAAATTATTAGAACCTCAAGTTCTAATTTGATTCAGTTAATAGAATCAATAGCATAACTTCTTGTTATGTTAGGCGGAAAAAAAAGTGATAAAACTTCGAGTTTTATTATCATTCTCTCAAGAGAATCAAATAACATAATCTCATTATGTTAAAAAAATGTATATATAGAACCTCAAGTTCTATATTGTTAATTTTATTTTGTGTTTACTTTTTATTTTATTTTATGTTCTTTCTATATATAAACCTAACACAATCTTTAACTTCATGTCAAAACTTCATTTATTTTTCTTGATAGCGTAAATGTTTTATGTTGGATGACATCATATATATATTCAGCATCATAGTTGGTCCGATTCACACATGGTATATCTTTGTTAGGGATGCCTTATAACATTTTTTGTGATGATTCCTAAAATTTAAATAATATCACTTCTATGGTTTATTGCAAATTGTGTGGTTATGTGGCGAGACATTGGTTAAATGATATATTCTGAATTCGTGTATATTTTTAAAAAAAATGAAAATATGAACTCTTATATAGCTACGCATGATATATTTTTTAGATGTGTTAAAGTGGAGTTTTTGTATGGTAAACGATAAATATTGAATGTTGTTAATGTGGAATTTTTGTATGGTAAACGATAAATATTGAATGTTGTTAATGTGGAATTTTTGTATCATAAACGATAAATATTGAATGTTGTAATTCATTTGTTGCAAATGATTAACATGAATTTGACTTGTAATTTGGTTGTATAAATTAGACAAGTTATATGTGAAGGCAAATATCTATTTTGTCATATCATTCTTGAGTCTTGCATTCTCTATGCTTGTATCGATTAATATGATTATAAACTACATCATTCAATATTCACATTGTAATAGATGCTTTTTAATTATTTGTGCAACACTATTACGTCACTGATTGCTTTCCACAAATGTTTTTTCAATAAGTTAAATAAAATGTTAGAAATATTGATTTTGTTCACATGCCCGATTTGAAGTTATCAAACATCTAATATTTGTGTGGACTTTTGATGTTAAGATCTATTTTATCTGTAAAAAAAAAAGAAGGAGAACCTCGTCTTCTTCGTAAGGACCTTAAAAGGGAATACTTAACGATGAAAGATTCGTTAAATTATGGTAAGATCTCAAGGATACATTACCACACAAAAGCAAGTAAACCCAAAAATCTCGCTACGATTGTATGCACCTCAAGTTGCATTAAAAAAAACATAAGCGAGTTCGGTCTCACAAATTTCAGTGTTAGATCTGAATTAAAAGGAAAATATATAACGGTGAAAGATCCGTTAAATGTATGTCAAAATCTAAAAGAAAGATTTGACCATCAAAAGCAAGAGATTCTTGCAAATGCGAGCACATTTTTCGCAATATTAAGTAGTACATCTGAATGATGAAAAGAAAATTTGCAATGAGATGGTTAATGCCTCGAATATACTCATATATCGAGAACGATGCTTTGATATAAAATAAATGGGCATGTTTGAACAAACACGATAAACTCGTTTTCTAATTTTTCTCCATATTGTCGTGTTAAAAGAAACTGGTTGACAACCTCAAGTTGCAACATAAAGATCTCCATTCCTTCAAGTGAATTTGATAAAATGATTAACATAAGATGTTCATTCCCTCAAGTGAATGAGATAAAATGATCAATATGAGATCCTCATTCCCTCATGTGAATGTGATAATGTAACGATAAATGGTTAAAGATCATTTATCATGGTAAATGCTATGGTTGAGGTAGTATGACAATGACAAACCACTAGTAGTGGCGAAAATACAATAAGAAAGGAGCAAACAAAAAAAATGTTATTTATGCAAAAATGCAATGTGATGTATATGAAATACAAGTGTGTCAAAGATATTACACACTATATTCATAGATTTAAAAATCTGTGATAGCGCAGTTTGCTCCACGAAAGAATTATGAAATTGTCATGAGAAACGAAGTTAAGTATTAAAGATACATTATATTCTTTTATATCTTCCTCGACATGCAAAGCTTAGTAAAAGCTAATCACTGCCATAAACTTAAGTTTATGAGCAATAATAATTATAATATGTTTGGCATGACCAGTTACACCATCCTGAGTCATTAATGATGCGAAAGCTATGGAAGAATAAGATTCTTCAATCTAATGTTATAATCTCTCAAAGAAAGTTGATTATTATTCTATCAACTAGAATGGGGATTGAATTCCTCAATGTTATAGGAAAGAAAACAAATGGATATATGTAAGCATACAAATCCATTGTATGAACCATTTAGAGTTTAAAATCGATGCATCGTCTAAATGGTCATTAAATCGCAACCTCAAGTTTGCATGATTAATAGCTCAATGCGAGCCTAACATTCCAGAGTAAGTATTTCATCATGAAAATGCGATGAATTACTTCTAAATTATGAAATGAAACTGAGAGAAAAACTTGTGTTGTTGTATGGGGCCATATTATAATATGCACAACAACAAAATTAGCATCATGCCAATATGTTATTATAAATCCTCCCTTTTATAATTGGTTTTGGTTATAAACCAAACATATCCCATTATTGTTTTTTGTGTGCAAATTACTCCACCTAAATGCACATATATGTGATATAGAAGATGGATAATTCCTTCAGGAGGAGAGAAGTAGCTGCAAATTCAGAATGAATTATCATATTTTGTTGATCCTTGAAAGAAATTTTTTTATGAATTAATTATTCAATGGATAATCTAATAGCCATAAATAAACATTGGCTAAAAACAAAATTTCAGCTACTCATGCTCTAATTAGAAGTTGTCCCTCAAAGACATTATTTTATTATGACATGCCTCAAGCATGGTAGACAAATCGATTTCAAATAAAATCCTCGATGAAAAATATGGAGCATGAAAACAAGATGGTTGTTCGAGGTATAAAAGACCCCATGATAGTCTCATAAAGAGACACTAGACATTAAGGTTCAAAAGAACCTCAGAAAGCTAATGAGATCTCAGTAAATTCTATCTTGTTTTTGAATTATTATGGAATCAACACAAAACGACGTCGATAAATTTGTTTACATACAATATAGCGCTTGCTATTACGCATAATGAGGATCATAAATCAATTGTTATTCGAAAGTGCGCTCAATGAAACGTTTGGCCAACGTGAAAAGACGCAATCTCGGGAAAATACGAGAAGTATTGGGACATGAAGTCCATACACATGAATGTGTAAAATCTATATAAATCGGTTTTTTGTGCTAAACCGAAATAAGAGCTCTAAAGTTATGTGTTTTAATACTTGAATTGTGAAATAAATAAATTCACAAAACAATAAGTTGATTATTGAGAGACAAATTATCTCGAGGTAGATGTAAATATCTTATTAATATGAGATAAGTATCTATTTTCCTTAAAATTGGGTTTACTAGAGCTCTCGTATTCTATGAAGGATATGTAATGTCTCAAATATGGCTTACAACTTCAACTTCTAGATACGATTAATAAAGTTCTCAATAACTTTATTTGATAAAGTTGAATGAATCCTTATATGGATCAAAATGATTTTGGACGCATATTATAAAAATTATTTTTGCACATGTCTCAAAGAAATAATTAGTCCTCAAGTACCATACATAAGTATAATTGAGGTTTAGATGCCAATTTTTGTGATTAATATGCGTCACAAGAGTGTATTTTTCTCTTTTAATATTTGTACATGCATTGTATATTTTCCAACCAATTGATTTGATATTGGGTTGGAAGCTACACATATATTTTATCATTTTTTGCAGGACTTATTCGTAACATCATCAATTTGATGGAATTCATTGTAAAGTTGTTGCCAACAAAAGTATATGAGCAACTCGTTTAGAAGATTAGCATGCGATGCTTGAAATATATACATTATTGAGGAGGAGGAGCATTATACGCACTGCACTCTTTTCCTTCATCAAGTTTTTTTATCCCAGTTGGTTTTTCTTGATAAGGTTTTTGATGAGGCAGTCTATGAAGTATAATGAACGATGAATATCCAAGGAGGAGTATTGTAAAATATTATGGGCTTATGGGCTTATGTATATTCATCCTAATCTTGATTAACAAGTTAGGGTTTTCCTATAAATACCTCCTATTGTAACATTATGAAGACATCTCAATAATAAGAATTTTCTTCCTCTCTCATCCTTGTGTTCTTGTTCATTACATTTACAACATTTCTATGTTTATCGGCTTATTTAAATTTTAGTGTAAATTGCAATTATCGTACTTGTGGTTTGGTCATATTGCATCTTTCGTCCGTAAGGGTAGAAAAGTGTAGGAGGTTTCCCTGTAGGAAAATCTTAGGTCTGATTTCGTTCTTGATCAAAACGAAATACCCTTTGGGTTCGTTTGGTTCACAGAATGTTTTTGCATGGAATGGAATCTGTCAAAAGGATTGGAATCTGATGGAATTAGAATTTAAAGGAATTAGAATCTACTAGACGAGTACCCGTGCATAGCAACGGGATTTATAGCGGCAGATTGTTGTAGTGATAAAAAAAAGTCTATAGGTAATAAACGAAAAATAATAGAAGTTTGAGGATTTGAGGATTAAACGTAATGTTTTAAAAACCGTTTCGACCCGGGCGGTTCAACCGGTGTTGAACCGCCCGGGTCGAAAAGACGGGTCAAATTAATCGGTTCACCCGCCGGGTAGGGTCGAAAAAATGGGTCAAATTAAACCGGGTCAACCCGCCAAGCGACCCGGGTCAACCCGGTTTTCAATGTGTATTAATAGTGTGTTAATAGTTTCTAACTTTGCATATGCTTTTCAAAAATAATGTAAGAACTTCTTAAAATACTTTAAGTTTGACCAAATTAAGTTTTTTCACTTTTCAAGATTGACCATTTTTACATTATAGATAGTATTTATTATGCGTTTGGTTGTCAGGAATTGAATTCAACTCCTTTCTTGTTTGGATCGTGGATTTCTTTGTAGAAATGGAATGTAATTACATGCAAATGACCAGCATACCCTTTCACTGATCTAATTATTTATTGGCTTATTCTTTCATAATAGCATACTTAATTGTATCACTATGACTACAAAATGTAAAACAAAATTAGATGTTGTATCTTGTACGTGAAAAAAAAATTGACCAACAAAAATATATCAATAGCCAAATCTTCCAAGTCTCAAAATAAAAGCCAATTAAATAACCGTAACAAGTACTTGCAAAATGATAAAAGCAACTTATGTATCTCGATCATAAAATCACGTGCAAAATGATAAAGCAATTAAAGTATCATGATATCCATATCAATCTTCCAACATAAGCTCTACAAAATTGGTTCATTCATCACCTTCCAAATTCCAAAAAGTTAGCACGGCTTCCGGCTAACGCATTATCTTTCGACTAGCTTTGAATTTGTCCAGGTTAGACATTGATTGAATTTTTGAGATTTCAGAACTTACTAGTGATTTTGTTTTGCAAATCCACTTCCGCTTTTAAAGACTCGTTCATAGTAGCTGATGCTTCCCGAAGTTCTTTTCCAAGTAAAGTTGTTGCATTAGTGATTCCTTCAACAATAGGATCAAATCGACTTTTCCTTTTCTTATAACGTGCACTTGAACCCTCCTCACTTTGCACATTGTTCATGGTACGTGTACTATGACTTACATCCACCGTGTCATCAGTTATGTCTTTCAATTGTTGGGATTCTTCTTCTACATTTGCATCAGTTTCCATCTCGATGGAATCTTGCTCCATTCCCTTGAGCTCTATCTTTCCCAAAGACGATACACAAGTCTTCAAAATGTGGAAATGGTTTATTTATCCATTTGCTAGCCTTTGTGAACCTATTATATATAGCAATGATATAAGTAAAAAACAAATCTTAAAACTTATTACGTAATAACATATGCAAGTTAGTTTACGTACCGCAATGTAAGTTTCCCAAACATTTGGTTCAGCTGTCACACACATTGTTTGACACTATCATAACCAAAACCACTTGTGTTATTGCCATTCAACTTATCATAAACGAATTGCCAATCTTTTTTCATTGTTTTAATTCTTGATTCAATATGGGGTTTACCCATAATACCCGCATGAGGGAGTGATTTTTTTATCTCATGTTCTAGATGTTGCAAATACCCTGATTTGAAACGATTATCGGCTTTATATCCTCCAGAGTTTGACATATTAACCAATGCTTCAACAAGGATGGTTTCTTCAATAGTTGTCCAAGTCCTGTAGTTTCTTCCTTTTTTCGTCATACCTATATTACTTAAGAAAATTTTAGAGAACAACAAAAATCACAGAACATGTTGAAAAGATTAAACTAGTGAAAACAAGTCAAAGTCTTATTATTAAAAAGTAACAATACAAATTTGTTTATAACAGTAATAAGATAAAACAACTACTAAACATCAATTATGAGTTTGTATTCCAAGATTCAAACATAGTTTGTGCTAAGTTATTTCTAAAGGTAGTCCACTCAGTCGAGGTTCCGAGGGAAGTGATATTGTCATCATCTCGACCTCCATCGTCTCCGGTTCCCTCGTCAAGTTCAAAGTCGTTCTCAAATGGATAAACTGTCATCTCGTGCCTTATATAGTTATGAAGAAGACAACATGCCATTATAATCTTATTATTAAGATCAAACGGGTAATACGAGTTGTCTCTTAAAATTCCTCATCTTGCCTTTAAAATACCAAAGCATCTTTCTATAACGTTTCTTGCTGATGAATGTCTCATATTGAATAATTCTTTTGGCGTAGTTGGTTGGTGTCCATCACGCCAATCATTTAGATGATACCTTTGACCTCTAAAAGGGACGAGAAAACCTTCTCCATTTGAATACCCCGCATCTACTAAGTAATAACCTAAAAACTTTTTCTAGTTAATACATTGTAAAACCCTAAAATCGTTAAACTATGAAATGACCATTATGCCCTCAAAGCGATGAATATGTAAAATTATCTAACTCGACAAATACTCATGATAATAAAACTATATTGAACTATTAAACTTTAATTCTTTCATTTAACTTACAAAATAAAAGTAATATAATTACAAAAGGTAAATACATCAAATTTAATTACAAAATAAAGTATATGAATATTAAGAAGAAAATAAAATATTTGAGTGTATGATTTTGCACCCAAAATTTCGGCCAAGGGATAGCTGTTCACATGCCATTTTGATGTCCCATATCATTACCAATTATAAGTGATCTTATCCCTTTATATTCTTAACTACCTAGTCAAATATATCACAAGAAAAACCCTAGTTTGTCTCCTCAAACTTTCGGCTTCCAGAAAAAAATAAAAACCCTTCTCCACTCTTTTCTTTTGGTCGACATATACTGGTCCTAGGAAGGCTTTTGAAAGCTTACAAGCAGGTTGTTTTTGCGCTTCTCCACTCCATCTTTGTGGCTGATCTTGTCGTGGGTATACAAGGGCACAAAGGGGTGCTCTAGCTTTGTTTTTCCCATTTTTTTCTTGGCTCCGTAACACGCTACAACAGGTAACATGAACCTCTCGTTTTTCTTCTTCTTTTCCTCGTTCTGGTCGTGGGTTTTCCAGCCCCTTTACACGTATATTTTGACTCCTAAAGATCATGTTGTAACACGTATTAAACCTAAGTCTAAAAACCTGATTAAGAGCCATGATTCATGTAGATTTAAGCCTTGTAAAAAACTGATGTTGGTTGCTTTCTGGTCGTGTACTATTGAACCCCTATGCATGCCTTTTAAACCTAAAGTATGTCCCATTTAATGTTAAACCTAAAGCTAAGAATTACTTGGTAATTATCACATAAAGGTCATGACCTAAAACCTTAATATGCATGTCGATAACTAATATTAATCTGGTCCTTGTTTCTTTTCAAATCTGGTCGTGGGGCTTGATACCCTTTCGTGCACTTTCTAAGCCTATTAAACCATGTCTATTTTGTGCTATATTAAGGGGTTTGTAACCTGAAGTAATGAGGCTATAAAACATGATAATGACCTATGTTTTGACATCATAAAGACCTTGATAAACCTGCGTTTTGGGGCCTCTAAAATCTGGTCATGTGTTTAACGCTCTAAAAACGTGTCATATGGAATCTAAAACGTACTAGATAAAGGGTGAACCTAAGGCTATTAAAATGAGTTATGTAAACACTTAATAATCAGTTTCCTAACCTTAATTTCGTGACATTATATATGTATAAAGTTGGTTCTATAATACGATAAGTAAAACACTTAATATGTCTTTGTTTTGAGTCCTTAAAACGCGTATAACGGGTCTTATGTGTAAATCGGCTTAAATGACTTTTAAACTACATAAAACGCTTATTTATCTTAATGTGTCTCTAAAATGCGTCATAATTAACTAAACTTTCTAAATACGGAAATCTGCCTAAAATAGAAAGTTGCCTAAAATAGAAAGACGCTTATAACACATAAGGACTTAATCCGAAAGAAATACTTGAACCTCGTCTGATAAATATATGTACTTTCACTTCTGTAGATCCCTCAAGGAAGGAGTGATCCCTTCGCTGTCTCTACTTTCGTCTGTTTGTTTTTTTTTTGCTTGCTTGAATAAGGTACAGATATTCTATCCCTTTTCAGTAGGGTTTCTCATGATTCGTTTACATCTTTCAATATTGTTTTTGAATTGTTATCCTTTGCTCTGAGCCTTCTTACTAGGGCTTCCCTATAACTCTGCTATGCTCCCTTTGATTGAATCTCCTATGTGAATTGTTTAATGTGAACCACTGATATGAACCTTCTGATTATGAACCTTTGATATGCACCTTTGATTATGAACATGTGATATGGACTTTGATATGAACCTTTGACTTTTAAACCTTTGATATGAATCCTTTTGATATGACCTTTCCTTGACCTGTCAGTTTGAGACTCGAGCTATCACTAGGCATGGGGGTTCCATGTCCGTGTCATTGATGCACCAATGGCATGACTCTAGTGTGTACGAGTGATGTTACACACCGTCCCTTTCTGTTATCTGATTATGAGCTCGATATATATTGTATGGCCACTATCTGTCTGCAGGGGCGTATGGATGCATCCTAGATTTGTTCTGTTATCTGATATATTATGATTTGTCTGGTGAATGATGTCGTGTGCAATACGCGTCTTCACAATCTGGGAGCTGATCACTCCATGTCTGTTATATCTGTTATGGTTACTATTAGTTACTACAGGCTACTATGGATATATGATTTGATTTGATTTGTTTTGTTGGCTCGTGGTGGATAACTGACCCATTTCTCCTATGTTTCATTTACCCTACTCTGTTCCTTTGATATACCAGATTTATTGACTGACCTTCCTTACCTTGTTCTCAGTTTAGTTTTATTATTATTGTATCGTTATATCTGTTCACTGGGCTTTTTAAGCTCAGCCGCATTTCTTTTCCTGCGGCAGGTACATAAGCTAGGAGCTGGGGATTGTTTGGGGTTGAGAGATGAGCTGATATAGAGACCATGCCTAGTCATCTTAGACTTCATTTGATTCTGTTATTATATTTCCATTTTGAAGTTTTCCTTTTGTATTTATGTATTGATAAGTCTTGTTGACTTGATATTCTTTTGAGATTTATTATAAGGCTTCCGCTGTTTGATTTATGTTCATTATGTATGTTCTGATATGACACCATACTGTGATACTTCTACCCTTATCGGGTTGGGGTGTTACAATTATGGTATCAGAGCCCAGGTTTACGACTTGTAGTCAGGACCTGTGACATATGGACCCTAAGCGTTGACCCGTAGAACTTAAGTTTTGACTGGTGAGGTTTGGGTAAGTTTTAGGTTTCATTATCATCACTTCCGGTCATGATCTTCATCTTATTTCCTAACCTTTGCTAATCGTTTAATGATCGTTCAGATGGTCAATACTCGAAGAAACGGCGACGATAACGGGGATGGTCATCCCAACTTTGAAGCTTTGATTGCACGCGCTCTGGCTACTGCTATGCCCGAGATTGTAGCTACCATCACTCAAAATGTCCGAAATGGCGCTAGCTCCTCCGGTGAGGGTAATGATGGGGGTGCTAACCCACCTACACCCATTCATGTTTGGATCGAGCGCTTCAGCAAACTTAAGCCAATCCCTTTTCGCTCGGCAGCTTCACCTAATGATGCAGAGGACTGGATCACGCACATGGAGAAGCTTTTCAATGTGCTGGGTTGTGGTGACGAGGTGAAAACCAGACTAGCGGCCTTCAAACTCGAGGGTGACGCCCTCAACTGGTGGAAGGCCTATCTCTTGTCCAAAGAAGAGAACTTTCTAGATACTTGTGCTTGGAATACTTTTAGGGATATCTTCTTCAAGCAGTATTTTCCTGAGTCAGAACAGCAGCGATATGAAAGAGAGTACAACGCCATACGTCAGCTGGATAGGGAAAATTCCCATGAATACATGCAACGGTTTATGAGGTTGGCTGGGTTCGTAGGTACTATTGCTGGAGATGCACGTCGTCAGGCTCGGAAGTTCAAATGGGGGTTGAAGAAATGGGTGTTGGACAGGGTGATTAATAACGAGTACACTGAGGTAGCTGCAGTTGCGGATGCTGCCCGCAACATTGAGTTGCTACATGAGGATCAGGGCTTCAACAAGAGGAACAGGTACGGTGATAAGGTTTATTCTCAGGGTCGACATGACCATGGATATGATTCTAGAGGTCGTCAAGACCAGGTGCGGGGTTCCAGGGGTCGACAGGACAGTAGTTACGACTCGAGACGCCAGGATACTCGAGTACAGGGTCAGCAGAGGTATGATAGGTCAGGGGACGACCGTCAGGGACGCGATAATGGAAGTCAACGTCAGTTTCGGGATCACTCTTCTCGTAGTACTCAGCATGACCGTTCTGCAGGTTCTTCATCTTATAAGAGGCCTTTTGAGATTTTGCCTCCCCCTCCTCTTTGCAAAATTTGTGGTAAGCCCCATCCGGGCGAATGTTATAAGGCCTCGGGAGCGTGTTACAGGTGCGGTTCCACGGCGCATAAGATTCAGGACTGCCCTAAGAAGAAAGCAAATGGGAGTGAAGAGGGGCCGACCCGTCAGTAGTTCTTTTATTTAGTTCTTTTATTTCCTTGAAACTAATGTTTGACAAGTATTTCCTTTGATACTTTGATGTGACTTTTCGTTGGATAAGACTCCTTGAATAATATTTGTTCTCTTTCGAATGACCTCTGTTCTGTGTAAATTCTGGGTTGGATGATTGTTTTAGCATTGAAAGACATGATGCTATTTCTGACGCGTTTCAGTTTGATGGTACTTGCTAAGTTCCGTTACGTTCTTGATATGTTCTGCTTCTCTGATTTCGAATCCGTTAGTGATGATTGTTTCGAACCAACCCTAAGATGTAGAATGGACCATTAGGTGGTTGATAGGATTGATTTTTCACGACTCGAGATAAAGTATGGTCATCATGACGGTATACTCATATGATGCTGGTATTATGACGCTTGGCCAACGTGATAATACTTACATCATATGACGTACCCTCATTGTGACCATAGGATGTCTCGAGAAGTGCCTTAGAAGCTTAGAAGTTGCACCTGACTTAGTTTGACTACGTTTAGCAAGACCTTGGGATCATTATGCTTGTACGTTTGATCTACCTTCATCTGTATACGATTGATACGTTTGAATTCTCGACACACGCTCATCTCTGTAAAGTTTCTCGTCTGATCTCTGTTACCCTCATTTCGTTGTAACCTGGTATATCTCTGTTGTCCTCAATCATGTTTACTTCAATTTTCGAGGACGAAAATTTTCTTTTTAGAGGGGAAGAGTTGTAAAACCCTAAAATCGTTAAACTATGAAATGACCATTATGCCCTCAAAGCGATGAATATGTAAAATTATCTAACTCGACAAATACTCGTGATAATAAAACTATATTGAACTATTAAACTTTAATTCTTTCATTTAACTTACAAAATAAAAGTAATATAATTACAAAAGGTAAATACATCAAATTTAATTACAAAATAAAGTATATGAATATTAAGAAGAAAATAAAAGATTTGAGTGTATGATTTTGCACCCAAAATTTCGGCCAAGGGATAGCTGTTCACACGCCATTTTGATGTCCCATATCATTACCAATTATAAGTGATCTTATCCCTTTATATTCTTAACTACCTAGTCAAATATATCACAAGAAAAACCCTAGTTTGTCTCCTCAAACTTTCGGCTTCCAGAAAAAAATAAAAACCCTTCTCCACTCTTTTCTTTTGGTCGACATATACTGGTCCTAGGAAGGCTTTTGAAAGCTTACAAGCAGGTTGTTTTTGCGCTTCTCCACTCCATCTTTGTGGCTGATCTTGTCGTGGGTATACAAGGGCACAAAGGGGTGCTCTAGCTTTGTTTTTCCCATTGTTTTCTTGGCTCCGTAACACGCTACAACAGGTAACATGAACCTCTCGTTTTTCTTCTTCTTTTCCTCGTTCTGGTCGTGGGTTTTCCAGCCCCTTTACACGTATATTTTGACTCCTAAAGATCATGTTGTAACACGTATTAAACCTAAGTCTAAAAACCTGATTAAGAGCCATGATTCATGTCGATTTAAGCCTTGTAAAAAACTGATGTTGGTTGTTTTCTGGTCGTGTACTATTGAACCCCTATGCATGCCTTTTAAACCTAAAGTATGTCCCATTTAATGTTAAACCTAAAGCTAAGAATTACTTGGTAATTATCACATAAAGGTCATGACCTAAAACCTTAATATGCATGTCGATAAGTAATATTAATCTGGTCCTTGTTTCTTTTCAAATCTGGTCGTGGGGCTTGATACCCTTTCGTGCACTTTCTAAGCCTATTAAACCATGTCTATTTTGTGCTATATTAAGGGGTTTGTAACCTGAAGTAATGAGGCTATAAAACATGATAATGACCTATGTTTTGACATCATAAAGACCTTGATAAACCTGCGTTTTGGGGCCTCTAAAATCTGGTCATGTATGCTTAATCTGGTCATGTGTTTAACGCTCTAAAAACGTGTCATATGGAATCTAAAACGTACTAGATAAAGGGTGAACCTAAGGCTATTAAAATGAGTTATGTAAACACTTAATAATCAGTTTCCTAACCTTAATTTTGTGACATTATATATGTATAAAGTTGGTTCTATAATACGATAAGTAAAACACTTAATATGTCTTTGTTTTGAGTCCTTAAAACGCGTATAACGGGTCTTATGTGTAAATCGGCTTAAATGACTTTTAAACTACATAAAACACTTATTTATCTTAATGTGTCTCTAAAATGCGTCATAATTAACTAAACTTTCTAAATACGGAAATGATTGGTGCAAAACCGTCAAGTTTTCTCACACAAGCCGGCCACTTGTGAATGGCCGACCGTAAGAAACTTCAAACAGTTTAAACACCAATGCAATGAAGTCCAGGAGAGTATAGTGTTTCCCCAGGTCGTTAAGTCCCAACGAGCTGTGCGAGAATAGTCAAACGTGTAGTGATCGAGAGGATTTGAACGGAAAAGAGTTGTGATTTATTATAACTAAGGAAAAAGTACATAAACTACAAGGGCTTAAATGCAAATTAAAGGAAATTAAAAAGATAAAAAATATTAAATAAACGCTATCACTATTTGCAAAATGATGTTTTTGATTTTATGTTTTTACAAAACTTAATTAAAAACTACGCAACGTACAAATGAAAATGTGAAACTAGAGCAATATAAATCCTAAAAATATGAAAATGACATTTTTACAAACCTAATGATAAAAGAAAATTATTAGAAAAAGAAAATTATTTTTATAACTATTTAATTAATTATTATTAATTAAAAACTATTTTTACTTATTTAATAATAGCTTAAAATACAAGAAATTATGAAATAAAGCTAGAAAAATAAAATTATGACTTGGAAAAATCTAAAATAACTAAAAAGAATTTTCAAAACTATTTTTGTATTTTTCTGATTATTTTTGTATTTTCTAGGAATTAAAAACTATTAAAAACTAATTAAATTATTTAAAAATACAAATTTAACTAAGAAAATTTTGGAAAATTATTTTTTTGACTTTTTATATTTATCTTAACTTAAGAAAAATGAAAAATTATTTTTTTGAAACTTTTCTTAATTATTTGTATTAAATGCTAATTAAAAATGCTTAAAAACTAATTTAAATTAAGAAAAATAGCAAACAGGACAGGAAAAATATGAAAAATTCAAGATAAGCCTAAAATAATATTCTAAAGCTGAGAAAAATATAAAAACAAGTGCTTGTGTGTGAGATTAATCAACTGCAATGTAAAGTGCTAGATAATAAGCACTTAGAATAAGCCAAGTACCATAAAAAGCTACCAACTGTTAACAAAAGCTATAAACTGCTAAAAGTACTCAAATGACACTAAGAACAACAATCCTTAACCTCTGAGATGCAACTACAACAGTTTTGAGGTTTTGAGATTATAAGCTAAAAACAGTTTTGGGTGCCAAGTTTGGACTTAAGCACAAGCTTTAAAATAAGCTGAGAATGAAAATGAAAAGCTGGAACCTAACCTAGACTTGGCTAACTACTTATGAGCCAAATATCAGACCTAGACAAGCTCAAATGAGCTCTGTGCAATCCAAGCAAAACCCTGTGCAGACTCAGTATCAACTGAGTCAGTGCACAGGGCACATAAGCCCACATTGACAAGCCCTTTTGAGCTTATAGAAAAAATTACAAAAATCTACTAAAATGGCCATAAGAAATTAGACCAGTGGAAGTTTTTAAAACCACAAGATTCACTTAGATTGGCTCAGAAATGAGTCCAAGAAAATTCATCTTAGTTTGGCCAAAACTGAGTTTTCAGTTTTGACTTTTGAAGACAGACTTTGCATTTGACTTTTTCCAACTTTGCAACTGATTTTGTGGATTGATTATGTTATTTAATGATGAAACAACACTGATGCAAGTTATTTCTAAGAATTTTGAACACAAAATAAGAGTATGATTTGACAAAATCTCAACAGTAGGCTGTTAAGACAGATTTCAGTGGGATTTGACTTTTGTGAGTTGCAAACACAATTTGATGACTCAAATGAGCTCAAATGAGCTAAACAAACTTAAACTAACAAAACTTAATCACTGAAATAACCTTAAAGACAGATTTGCTGTCAAATCCAAACACCCTTAAAACAATGATAATGAGATCAAATCTGAGCTAAACTTCTAACTAGCTAACACTATTGATCAAACTGAGCTTAAATATCCTAAATACAACTAAATAAACTAATTTGAGCAGTTTATGACCACAGATACAAGTACAAACAAAAATTGCAAACTGAAATGAAATTTTGAAAATGATATAATCACTCACAGGAGTCCAGCTGTTTGCAGGCTAAAACCAAACCAAATCCTACACTAGCCTAATCTATTTTGACCCAAATCAACCTCTGCATCCACCCATATCATCACCATTCCCATTCTTGGTCTAGTTTGACTTTTGTTGACCATGGATCAATATTGCTTGAAGTTGATGTATATGCTTACAAAAAGACTTAAATAGCTTAAATAAACTAGGTTGAGTTTAAAAATAAGCTTCTAAGAGCTTATGAATAAGAGTTGGAAACTGAGATTTACAACAGTTAGCTGGAAACTTGGAATTTATATAAAAAGTTGAATTGATATTCAAAAGCACATTACAATGATGTCTCAACTTAATTATGATACATAAAAACTGAAATTACAACATTTGCTTTAAACTAAAACATTAATTTAAAAAAACGACATTAAGGAAAATTAAAAAAAAACTAACTACTTCCTTTTTCTTGTTTCTTCTTCCTTCTTTTATACTCAAAAAGTCTTGCCACGTGTTTCTGAGCACATCCCACCTCACTTGAGAGCCAATAGATGAGTTTTGTGGGTTTTGGCCATTTTATGTGTTTTGGCGGGAAATTTATTTTTGACCTGTGTTGACTTTTAGACTGCAACTAGGGGGTGGCTAGGTATGATGATGAGGGGGTGAGAGTGGAAGGGATAAGGCCTGAGTGATGGGAGAGGTGTTGGGAGAAGGAGTTGCAGAGCAGGCAAGTGGAAGGGGATGATAAACAGGATAAGGTGGGAAAGGGGGTGTTTGACTGAGTTTGACCTGGGGGGTCAAAAAGGGAAGGGTCAAAGGTTGGCAGGGGTCACAGGGTATAAAAGGCAGGGGTCAAAATGATTTAATGGCTTGGTTTAATATTAATGATAAGGACCAAACTTGTAAATCTGCCAAATTAGAGGGACCAAAACTGTAATTTCTCCAAAGTTGTTACAAGGGACCAATATTGACAAGTTCCAATAGTACAAGGACCAGTTTTGACATTTTCAAATTTCCAGGGACCAAACTTGACATTTTTGAAACTTGAGGGACCTTTTCTGCCATTTAACAAAAGATTTATTCAAGGACCATTTTTGACAATTTAGAATATTTCAGGGACCTTGAATAACATTTTTCTTTATTTTGTTTTTACCAGGGACTGTTTTTGACAACTTTTGAAACTTGGGGGACTAAAACTGCCAATTATGCAATCTTTATACGTTTTTCACCAGATTTTGATATTTTTGCATTTAAAACACATAAAACACTTATTTGTGATATTTTTATCATTTTGATGCATTTCTGAGTGTTTTCAGATGTTTTTGCAGTTTAAACAGTACAAAAATGATGAGTATTTAGACACTCATCAATCCCCCACACTAAGATATTGCTAGTCCCTAGCAATGTTTTGAGAAAAATTAATGGATTTTATCTCTTTACCAAAAGCCATTACTTCTGGAGTAGCCAAATGTTTCAGTTCAAGTAAGAACCTTGGTACACCGATAACCAAATGATTTTGAGCAAATCACCAGCTTCCAACGGATTTGATTTGTCTTTACCAGAAGCCGTTTGCTTCTGGACTAGCCAACTCTTAGATAAATTATCAATATTATCTTTGGTGAGCTGATTACCAATTATGGTTTTTCAACTGCCTTTACCACAAGCCATAAACTTGCGGGCTAGCCAACTCTTCACTTTTAAGGATATGGTGAGCTGAATACCATACAATTTTGGGCAAATTGCAAGCCGTCAACGGTTTTGAGATATCTTTACCAAGAGCCGTTTGCTCCTGGATTAGCCAATCCTTATGTGGGTTAGACATGGTGGACCGATTACCATTTGTTGTGTTTAGTACATAGTACTTCCACTAAATTTTTTTTTAAAATTTGGCCATTTTGGGGGAAAAAGGGACTAAAAGGGTACATTTATGATCAAATTCGCCAGAATTTCCCCCCCCACACTTAGAAATGAATATTGTCCTCAATATTCAAAGTACCGGCTGTTATGCCGAAACTTAGAACGTAAAAAGATAACATTACTAGCTAAGTGTAGAAACACAACAATTATTCTCTTTTTTAATATTTACAATTTTCATTCATTTTTTAGATCTATATACAACATGTGGGGCATCTCCCCCACACTAGGGTGGTACACACGGGTGAAAACCCATGTTTAACTACTGTTTTTGATTACCGAGTCGCTAGCTTGACTCGACCCCGAATTAATTTGTTCATGGGGAAGTAAGTGGAAGAGACAATCTCCATCGGACTTTCATTCAAGATGTTTGGATAAACATTGAAGTACGTGAAAGTTCCACACCGACGAGATATACATAGAACCGGCTCAAAAATGATAAATGAAAATGCCGGGATCAAAAATAGTGTCCTCATTCCTGAAGGAGAAAAGGGAACGAGAACCCACACCATTTGTGAAAAATGGAATAAAGATGTGCATCACAATGCAATCCCATTCTTCATTAGTGAGGAGCAAATCACCATTTGTTAGATTTTTAAGCTTAGACTTGAAGCTTGTATGGTGATTGGCAACAAAATTTCCGGGAGGGAGAGCTGGAAACGGTTCTTTAATCAACAGATTTTCAAGAAAAAGGATGTCTCCCTCCGAATCAAAGTAAGTATTGTCAATCCCTGTTGGAATTGACTCATCACTAAGAAAAGCATCGACCTCCTTCCAAAAGTTATCATCTTCCTCATCCGGAGTGAGAGAAGGAATGGAAGAGTCGGAAATGGGACAAGAAATGAGTGGATGATCATTATATAGGAGATTTTCAGTTTCTCCAAGATCGTCTTCGAAATCAAAGAGATCATCGTCACTTTCTGATGAAAGTGGACTGATGTGAGTGAGTTCATCGGTGAACTCCTCAAGAAGATGATCAGCATCAGACTGTGGGAGTGATGCCTCAACATACTCGATGTTTCCATGAGAAGTACAATCGTCGCTAACATCGGAGAAAGTTTCAAAATGATCTTTTGAACACTCAAGAGGGGAAATAGAATCACACATATGATCAGAAGTTCCCTGTGACTCTCTCGGGATTGGGACAAGGTTCTCAACACTAGACTTTATGAATTCGTCTGATTCCTTTTCAGGAACAGTGTCAAGATGCTCGTCCCCCATGTTCAGAGAGTGAGTGGGAGCTTCGGGTGTGATAGCAGTTGTTTGAGAATGAATCTCAACTGCTGGGATATCATCTGATGAACTTGATGAATCAAGTGTATCCTCATCATCACTGTCATCAGGAATAAAACGAAATTGAGAGCTAGATCTGGCTGCTTTTTCTTTTGCAATTGATTCCCTGATAGATTTTTCAAAAGCAATTTGGGAATTTATTTTAGCAGCCTGTTCTTCAGCTAGCAATTCTTCCATGGATTTCTCATGTGAATTTTGAATGACGGGACATTGTGGGAGTGGAGATTTGTCAAAACCGGAAGGTTGACATTGATAATCATCATGAGGACCCCCACAGTATACACAAGAAAAACTGGGAATATTATGAAATGCTGTTTTTCTCAACTCCTCAGTTCTTTTCACTGATTCCAGAAGCTCTAGAAAAGTGTTTTGTTGGGTTTGCTGAGGAGTTTGAGTCATTTGGCACTGTGGAGGTTGGTCGTGATATGGATAGTCATAATTGTTACAAGGAAATGGATTCCCTGTTTGACAATCAGAGCTGAAATGGGGACCTCCACAGTTCTCACAACAGTAAAACTGTTGAGCCTGGATTGGTGAATCATATGGATGTTGGTCATAACCAAGGTTCTGAGCATCACCGGAAAACTGTTCATAGACAAACGTGTTTCCGGATTGACACTCAAATCCTTGGTGAGGACCTCCACAAAATTCACAGCAGTTAGGTTGGTTATATGAAGATAAGTCTGGCTGTGGTGGGTAATTGGAAAAATTTGAGGGGTCGTTAAATGAGTTCTGATTAGGATCATAACCAAATGAATTCCTCGAACCACAAAACAAACAACTCCCGTTACGGATATCATTACCACACTGTACACACGTACACCAGCGACATGGTGAACCAAAAAGAGGCTCACCACAACCGACACAAGGAATAAACGATTCTATTTGAGAGTTATGAGAAGGAATCTGTTTATTCAAAGAATCGACAAAACCAACATGGTGATCTGAATGACTATCAAGTCTCGAAGAACATTTTGAAAAATCCGGAGGTGGGACAAGTGGTGTGCTCTGAGAGCTAGCAATTTCCACCACTTTCGTTATGGTCTCCGGTTCTGGTTCTCGAGAAACGTGAAGATTAGGCAAGTCATTCTTGCTAGTCACCGGTCTACATTCTGCATGTTTGCTTTTAACCGTAAATCGTGACAGTTTGGGATCAATTCTAGACGGCTTAGGAGCAATTGAGGGGTTAGGTCTTTGGATAACCGTAGGTTGGACGTATTTAGCACTTCCATTATCAGAGGGAAGCACCTGGTCCTTTGTCACCTCGGTTTCTCTTTCCATTTCCCTACGCAGAATCAATGGATCATCACGAACAACACGAATTCTTGACTTTTGTGATAAAGTCTGAAGTTTTTCAACTTCGTCCCAGAATTCGTCGTAGTCGAGAGATTCCATGAGAATAGAAGTTAGAATCAAAAGGATAGAGGGTAAAGGGATAAAGAATCAAAAAGGGTAAGAGGGTAAAGAGGAATATTTTTGGTATTTTTGAAAAACATTTTGCAAAAATAAGAAAGAAAATCTTTTTGGATTTTTGGATTTTTACAAGAAAACATATACAGATGGTATGAACAATGAGTGAATATTCAATCACTAATCTGCTAAACGTAAAACTATTAGCACTGCTCCCCGGCAGCGGCGCCAAAATTTGATTGGTGCAAAACCGTCAAGTTTTCTCACACAAGCCGGCCACTTGTGAATGGCCGACCGTAAGAAACTTCAAACAGTTTAAACACCAATGCAATGAAGTCCAGGAGAGTATAGTGTTTCCCCAGGTCGTTAAGTCCCAACGAGCTGTGCGAGAATAGTCAAACGTGTAATGATCGAGAGGATTTGAACGGAAAAGAGTTGTGATTTATTATAACTAAGGAAAAAGTACATAAACTACAAGGGCTTAAATGCAAATTAAAGGAAATTAAAAAGATAAAAAATATTAAATAAACGCTATCACTATTTGCAAAATGATGTTTTTGATTTTATGTTTTTACAAAACTTAATTAAAAACTACGCAACGTACAAATGAAAATGTGAAACTAAAGCAATATAAATCCTAAAAATATGAAAATGACATTTTTACAAACCTAATGATAAAAAAAATTATTAGAAAAAGAAAATTATTTTTATAACTATTTAATTAATTATTATTAATTAAAAACTATTTTTACTTATTTAATAATAGCTTAAAATACAAGAAATTATGAAATAAAGCTAGAAAAATAAAATTATGACTTGGAAAAATCTAAAATAACTAAAAAGAATTTTCAAAACTATTTTTGTATTTTTCTGATTATTTTTGTATTTTCTAGGAATTAAAAACTATTAAAAACTAATTAAATTATTTAAAAATACAAATTTAACTAAGAAAAATTTGGAAAATTATTTTTTTGACTTTTTATATTTATCTTAACTTAAGAAAAATGAAAAATTATTTTTTTGAAACTTTTCTTAATTATTTGTATTAAATGCTAATTAAAAATGCTTAAAAACTAATTTAAATTAAGAAAAATAGCAAACAGGACAGGAAAAATATGAAAAATTCAAGATAAGCCTAAAATAATATTCTAAAGCTGAGAAAAATATAAAAACAAGTGCTTGTGTGTGAGATTAAGCAACTGCAATGTAAAGTGCTAGATAATAAGCACTTAGAATAAGCCAAGTACCATAAAAAGCTACCAACTGTTAACAAAAGCTATAAACTGCTAAAAGTACTCAAATGACACTAAGAACAACAATCCTTAACCTCTGAGATGCAACTACAACAGTTTTGAGGTTTTGAGATTATAAGCTAAAAACAGTTTTGGGTGCCAAGTTTGGACTTAAGCACAAGCTTTAAAATAAGCTGAGAATGAAAATGAAAAGCTGGAACCTAACCTAGACTTGGCTAACTACTTATGAGCCAAATATCAGACCTAGACAAGCTCAAATGAGCTCTGTGCAATCCAAGCAAAACCCTGTGCAGACTCAGTATCAACTGAGTCAGTGCACAGGGCACATAAGCCCACATTGACAAGCCCTTTTGAGCTTATAGAAAAAATTACAAAAATCTACTAAAATGGCCATAAGAAATTAGACCAGTGGAAGTTTTTAAAACCACAAGATTCACTTAGATTGGCTCAGAAATGAGTCCAAGAAAATTCATCTTAGTTTGGCCAAAACTGAGTTTTCAGTTTTGACTTTTGAAGACAGACTTTGCATTTGACTTTTTCCAACTTTGCAACTGATTTTGTGGATTGATTATGTTATTTAATGATGAAACAACACTGATGCAAGTTATTTCTAAGAATTTTGAACACAAAATAAGAGTATGATTTGACAAAATCTCAACAGTAGGATGTTAAGACAGATTTCAGTGGGATTTGACTTTTGTGAGTTGCAAACACAATTTGATGACTCAAATGAGCTCAAATGAGCTAAACAAACTTAAACTAACAAAACTTAATCACTGAAATAACCTTAAAGACAGATTTGCTGTCAAATCCAAACACCCTTAAAACAATGATAATGAGATCAAATCTGAGCTAAACTTCTAACTAGCTAACACTATTGATCAAACTGAGCTTAAATATCCTAAATACAACTAATTAAACTAATTTGAGCAGTTTATGACCACAGATACAAGTACAAACAAAAATTGCAAACTGAAATGAAATTTTGAAAATGATATAATCACTCACAGGAGTCCAGCTGTTTGCAGGCTAAAACCAAACCAAATCCTACACTAGCCTAATCTATTTTGACCCAAATCAACCTCTGCATCCACCCATATCATCACCATTCCCATTCTTGGTCTAGTTTGACTTTTGTTGACCATGGATCAATATTGCTTGAAGTTGATGTATATGCTTACAAAAAGACTTAAATAGCTTAAATAAACTATGTTGAGTTTAAAAATAAGCTTCTAAGAGCTTATGAATAAGAGTTGGAAACTGAGATTTACAACAGTTAGCTGGAAACTTGGAATTTATATAAAAAGTTGAATTGATATTCAAAAGCACATTACAATGATGTCTCAACTTAATTATGATACTTAAAAACTGAAATTACAACATTTGCTTTAAACTAAAACATTAATTTAAAAAAATGACATTAAGGAAAATTAAAAAAAAACTAACTACTTCCTTTTTCTTGTTTCTTCTTCCTTCTTTTATACTCAAAAAGTCTTGCCACGTGTTTCTGAGCACATCCCACCTCACTTGAGAGCCAATAGATGAGTTTTGTGGGTTTTGGCCATTTTATGTGTTTTGGCGGGAAATTTATTTTTGACCTGTGTTGACTTTTAGACTGCAACTAGGGGGTGGCTAGGTATGATGATGAGGGGGTGAGAGTGGAAGGGATAAGGCCTGGGTGATGGGAGAGGTGTTGGGAGAAGGAGTTGCAGAGCAGGCAAGTAGAAGGGGATGATAAACAGGATAAGGTGGGAAAGGGGGTGTTTGACTGAGTTTGACCTGGGGGGTCAAAAAGGGAAGGGTCAAAGGTTGGCAGGGGTCACAGGGTATAAAAGGCAGGGGTCAAAATGATTTAATGGCTTGGTTTAATATTAATGATAAGGACCAAACTTGTAAATCTGCCAAATTAGAGGGACCAAAACTGTAATTTCTCCAAAGTTGTTACAAGGGACCAATATTGACAAGTTCCAATAGTACAAGGACCAGTTTTGACATTTTCAAATTTCCAGGGACCAAACTTGACATTTTTGAAACTTGAGGGACCTTTTCTGCCATTTAACAAAAGATTTATTCAAGGACCATTTTTGACAATTTAGAATATTTCAGGGACCTTGAATAACATTTTTCTTTATTTTGTTTTTACCAGAGACTGTTTTTGACAACTTTTGAAACTTGGGGGACTAAAACTGCCAATTATGCAATCTTTATACGTTTTTCACCAGATTTTGATATTTTTGCATTTAAAACACATAAAACACTTATTTGTGATATTTTTATCATTTTGATGCATTTCTGAGTGTTTTCAGATGTTTTTGCAGTTTAAACAGTACAAAAATGATGAGTATTTAGACACTCATCAGGAAACCTGCCTAAAATAGAAAGTTGCCTAAAACAGAAAGACGCTTATAACACATAAGGACTTAATCCGAAAGAAATACTTGAACCTCGTCTGATAAATATATGTACTTTCACTTCTGTAGATCCTTCAAGGAAGGAGTGATCCCTTCGCTGTCTCTACTTTCGTCTGTTTGTTTTTTTTTTGCTTGCTTGAATAAGGTACAGATATTCTATCCCTTTTCAGTAGGGTTTCTCATGATTCGTTTACATCTTTCAATATTGTTTTTGAACTGTTATCCTTTGCTCTGAGCCTTCTTACTAGGGCTTCCCTATAACTCTGCTATGCTCCCTTTGATTGAATCTCTTATGTGAATTGTTTAATGTGAACCACTGATATGAACCTTCTGATTATGAACCTTTGATATGCACCTTTGATTATGAACATGTGATATGGACTTTGATATGAACCTTTGACTTTTAAACCTTTGATATGAATCCTTTTGATATGACCTTGCCTTGACTTGTCAGTTTGAGACTCGAGCTATCACTAGGCATGGGGGTTCCATGTCCGTGTCATTGATGCACCAATGGCATGACTCTAGTGTGTACGAGTGATGTTACACACCGTCCCTTTCTGTTATCTGATTATGAGCTCGATATATATTGTATGGCCACTATCTGTCTGCAGGGGCGTATGGATGCATCCTAGATTTGTTCTGTTATCTGATATATTATGATTTGTCTGGTGAATGATGTCGTGTGCAATACGCGTCTTCACAATCTGGGAGCTGATCACTCGATGTCTGTTATATCTGTTATGGTTACTATTGGTTACTACAGGCTACTATGGATATATGATTTGATTTGATTTGTTTTGTTGGCTCGTGGTGGATAACTGACCCATTTCTCCTATGTTTCATTTACCCTACTCTGTTCCTTTGATATACCAGATTTATTGACTGACCTTCCTTACCTTGTTCTCAGTTTAGTTTTATTATTATTGTATCGTTATATCTGTTCACTGGGCTTTTTAAGCTCAGCCGCATTTCTTTTCCTACGGCGGGTACATAAGCTAGGAGCTGGGGATTGTTTGGGGTTGAGAGATGAGCTGATATAGAGACCATGCCTAGTCATCTTAGACTTCATTTGATTTTGTTATTATATTTCCATTTTGAAGTTTTCCTTTTGTATTTATGTATTGATAAGTCTTGTTGACTTGATATTCTTTTGAGATTTATTATAAGGCTTCCGCTGTTTGATTTATGTTCATTATGTATGTTCTGATATGACACCATACTGTGATACTTCTACCCTTATCGGGTTGGGGTGTTACATACATCATCAATATGTAGCATATTGTTAAATCGATGTCAATACATACCAGGTCTTGGAACCTTTAATCCATGCGGCCTAAGGAGTGCATCCCGAAGTACTCTACCATCAGCCGCGGACCCTTCCCATCCCAGTAATACATAAATAAATTGCATATCTTGTGAACACACCCCTAACACGTTTGTAGCAATATCATTCTTTCTTGTTCTAAATCTAGGCTTGTCTTCGAGTAGCACTAAGCACTTTATGTGTGTACCGTCTAAAGCTCCTAGACAATTCTATGAATCATGAAAAAGAAGTAATGATTATATTTTAACCAACTACTAATTAAACCTAAACTTTAAGAATAAGGGGAAATATTAGTTGCAAGTTATTTGAAGCCAACTAGCTGCATTTTCAGTGTGGAAACTTGAACGTAAATGCAATTTTCCATCCAAAGTAATAATGCACCAGCTAGTTAAATTTTCACATCAGTGGTCCTTAATTTGTTTCATAAAAACTTGGAATCTGATAGTGAGATCTTAAATGAAGAATAAAGTAGTGATTTTCATAGTCAAATATTTGTTTTTGTTTTTTTGCTATAGTTGCAGCGAATTGGCTGCACTTTTTGCAGCCAAGTTATCCCCTAAGAATAATTATTATATATGTATACCTTGAACCACTTCCACTTATGATCAGTCGAGTTCTCGGGAACGGGTTCGGGTTTCTTTAGCAAATGAGGATGTAATCTTATCACCGCATTGCAAACTCGAGTAAAAAGTCTATTAATTGTTTCCCCCGAACGATGAAAACGACAAATGATGACACGATTCTTAACATTATGTGCAATAATGTGAAGAAAATTTGCAACTTGTTCATCAATATTCATAGAGTAAATTACATAAATGGTCCCTGTGGTTTGGCGAAAATTTCACCTACCGTCCCTCAAACTTAAAAGTGGCATAAATCGTCCCTATCGCTGTCAAAGAATTACATGAAGTTTTTATATATGAAGATAACATGGATTAATCAAGCAACACTTTATGTAACATATATAAAATCAAAGATAAACTGACGAGATGAGTAAAAAAGAAGTATAGAGCACCTTATATGAAAAAATTGTATAAAAACTTCTTATGTAGATTACCTAATACAAAAAGATTGGCAATGAAAGATGCTTCTGAATTTCTTCAATGGCGTATAAGAGAGAACTGATATTTTTTATGGAAGGTGGTGTGGTTTAATTAGGGTTAACACAGGGTATTTTTGTCATTGACAAATTTAAGGAGCGTAGGAATTAAAATCTTCCCACCCCCATATGGAATGTTGAATTTTGTAAATGGAGGAATGTTGACAATCAGAAGGAATTTAAGGAATTTGTTATTAACAACCAAACATGTCTTTTAATGGAATTCTAATTCCATTCCCTTAAATTCCTACGGAATCTGCGAAACAAACACGCCCTTTTTCTTCATTCTTCATGATTTTTTCTTATTTTTTTAGGGTTTTGCTATCGTTTGCCCAGTGAGCACACGATTGACCGCAATTAATGAATACAAATTTCCCTTTAAATCAAAAGTGACATTTAATGAATATTTATTGGTCTCGAAAAATTTACCGTTATTAATCATCATTTTGATATTAATTAACTCCAACCTTCCCTTATATATATAGCTAAACAAATGCCAGTGGGCACAAGTTAACAAAACCCTATTTTTTTATTACTTTTTAATAAATAAGTTCATCATCTTCAATTCCTAAAAACATGTAAAAAAAAATACACACCTAAATTCATCATTTTCACTTTTAAAATCAACAATCAGCACTTTAAATAAAAAAAAGTGAGATCTAAGCCTAAAACCTTACGATCTACACAAACCAAACCCTAATCAAAACCCTAACCCTAGATGATTATGATGGGGTGTTTCTTGTTGTTGATGATGAATAATTTTTAGGCTTTATAAACTATGGGTGGAAGATAAATTAGAATTTTAGATTTTGTTGTTAATTTGGTAAAAAAAATGGTTAGTGTTTGTTTGTTTGTTTGTTTATAAATCTAGTATTTGATGAATGGGTGATGAAGATAATAAAATTTAGTTTTATAAAGAAAGGAAAAGCAATAAAAAAGAAAGTATGTTAGTCATTTGAGTTTGATCAAGGACGAATCGGATCCAAAGTTTTCTTACAGGGAGGCCGCCTGCACTTTCCGAACTATACAGACAAAACATGCAATTTGACCAAATTACAAGGACGGTTTTTGTATTTTACTCTAAGTTTTATATCACAGATTTTTTAATCTGACTTTGTGATCAGCTGATCTGTAGGGTTTGAATTTCTTGTAAAGTTAAACCAAATAAACTTTTTGGTCAATTAGTCTGTGAGGTTCATACTCACCGTCATACAAATTTAAGCAAGGTAAAACTCTCTTATCTCTGAAGATTATCGTGAGGTTTGTACTCACCATGTTAAAGGAAATTGGTGCAATTTGAATCGTTTTTTTTATTTTCTAAATGACTGGTTTATACGATTCAAATTAGTTTTAGCAAGTTGGCATCAAACTAATTTGATACTTGATCTTAGAATAAGATGTTCATACCTCAATTGTGCCCATGATGTATAGCTACATATTATTTTTGCTTATTTTTGCAGTGTCAAACATGTTACTTTAAAGTTTCACATATTTTTCTTGAAGTCCGACATAGCTACACATTATTATTATTGATTTGAAACGCAATGCTCATCAGTAAAAACTATTGACATTATTCGTGTTGTGAACGAACTAAACATTCATGAACCGTTCGGTAAAAAGTTCATTTTTGTTCATTTATTTATTGAATGAACGAACATGAACTATATTTTACGTTCGTTTAGTTAAATGAACGAACATGAAAAAAATTGTGTCTGTTCATTTATGTTCATGAAATCCGGTTATACATTTATTAACGTTCTTTTATGTTCATTTATTTGTTTATGTTCGTATGTCATATCTTTAAATTGTATACTTTTAAAATTGATTTGTTTAAACAAAACAACACTTATAAAGCAAAATATTATGCATAATTTAATAAAGTTTATGTTTGTTTTCTACGTTCGTTTATGTTCATTCAGGGTTCGTTTAATGTCTTAATGAACGAACATAAAGGAACATGAACAAGTCATTTTCTTAATAAACGAACATGAATAAGGAAATTTGTCCGCTTAAGCATTCATGTTCGTTTATTTGTTCGGCAAAAAATAAACAAACCAACATGAAAAAGGCTCCGTTCGTGTTCGTCCATTTCGTTTACAGCCATAGGCATTATACACACTCAACACAAAATAGAAGTGTACATAGTTAACACTTAATGAACGCCAAACATTTTCATAGTTCAGAGCATAGGGTGTAGTCATGATTGGCGGACGCCAATCCTAGTTGGCACGCGCCAAACTGGCGCCACTGCACCCTCCCCCCCCCCCGGGCCTCTGGCTCGTGCGCACACGCACGGCAAATGAGTGTTTTGTGATTTTTTTTTTTTCGATTTAAATGGGTTTATATGGGATTTTTTATTTATAAAGTGTGCGTGTTGATTGTGGTGCTGGAGAATGAGGAAAACAATATATTAACTGTGTATGTTTTTTGTGTGTGGCACCAGACATGAGGAAGAAGAAGACCATTTTTTTTTCTTTTTTTTTAAACATATAAAGTTGGTATTTTTTGTTTTAGTGAGTTTAGTTTTTTATTTAAAATTTATTATGGTGGTGGTTGGTGATCTGTATTGGTTTTGCTTATATAAATGTTTAATTTTTGTTTTTTATATATATTTTTTATGTAATTTGTATTTTTATTTTAGTAAATGAAAATTTAGTTGGTTTGAAAAAAAATAAAAAGAAAATAGAATGGTGGGTCCTAAATATAGGATTTTGGCTTGAGTGACTATGGAGAATTTTTTTTGGATATGTGAGTCATAAAGGAAAGTAAGTAAAAAAAAATGATGAGGTAGCATGACGTGACGTACTTTTTGCATTTGGCTTGAATCATTGCATCATTTGTTCTCACGTTACATACAATGTTTCGGATGATTAGAAATGTACAATTACATAATATATAAGTTCATTAATGTAATATGAAAATGTTTAAGCAAAACTTGTAAGGTTGTTATTAACAATATAAAAAAAAAAAAAAAACACATAATCTAAAGAGTATACGTCCTTTCATTTGTGACTTGCATTTTCAAATAAACAAAACATTCATCTTCACTATATCATCTTAACCTTACTATCGCATTCCGAATCTTACTTATGATATGGGCCTTAAGTTAAGTTGGACTTTGGGTAGCCTATGTTAATGAAACTGGACTCTTGTTATTTTTCTGTGGGTTTTCATACTAATCTATTCTTTTGTTTTCATTTTCCAATCATGTGTTACTTTCGTTCATTCTCACGCCAGTAATACTTCATATCTCGCACCAAAGATACTCGCATAGGCATTGAATTTGTTCTTAGGAAACATATACATAAAGCATGTCATGTCTGTATTTTTTCCCGAAAACTAGAAACATCTAAAAGGTAAGGTAACGAGTCACAACAAAGAATTTTCTCGCTGTTGATCTACAGTCTACAAACATTGTCCACATCAACCAACCGCCAACCCCATAAGAAGCTAATCTGAAATTTGCAATGTACATGACTATCTAAGACATAACATTTCATTGACAGTCGTGCACAAGGGCGGACCCAAAACTCTAAGTTATCAGGTGCACAATTTTTTTTGACGAGTATAAAGGGAAAAAAAATGAACTAAAAATTACGATTTCATTAGAACTATAAGAAGACATGTATTTCTTTTGACATATTAGGAGACTAACTGAAAAAAACATGTATTTGCATGACACAAATTTTTGAGACAAAGTTCATTTAAGAGAAATCAGGATTTTTAACTAAATTATACAAGGCGGCAAACATCCATCGGGTTCCCATGAACCTCGGGAACCACCCTAAGTCCGCCCCTGGACTCGTGCAACAATATATTGTATGGTTGTGCATTTGTGCTTGATAAAAATGTATCTCATAACAGATTTTTGTTGGCCGGCGATTGCATAGCTTTTGCCTAATATTAGTGTTTGTGGGCTAACAACAAAGGGTTACAAAGCATAGAAATTGGGTGGGTATAATTATTACACACACGGTGTATGTAATCTGGTGCAAATTAGCAACATTTTTAGTCAACTAAAGAAAAGCAAAAAAGAGCATAGAAAGGAGATTAATTTTCCACACACACACTTTGGGTCACCCTTTTAAGAGCCGGCCCTTTTATGGCCATGTCTACTTTACCTACAACATTAATGCATTAACAAATGCTACTTGTGAGTTTCCCAAAATCTTTAAAAAAAATTACTCAAATCTTAATGATGATATGCCTCTAAACAAGTGGTGTTTATTATGACATGTGATAATATAAGATATCCAATAAGATGCGATGTATCTTGCAGAAGGAACGGAGGCCTTTGTCGCGTTTTAGGTTAATATGGATCCTTTTAAAAGAAAGAGAGACGAGTAGTGATGGCGTGTCATGGTAGTGGCCAAGGATAACGAACACAGAAGCTTCTTTTTTCACCGATATAAGATATATATCGACCATTGAGCTATCAGTATATGGTTTAACAATGTCATTAAAGTACGTAGTATTAAACAAAGCAATTTTTTTTTAGACATTCGGAGGTGCCATGGAACATGGAAAGCACACATTAGATGTCAAAAGGTGAAGTTGGGCATCACCTTGATGATGATTAGTAGTTGCTCTATTTATAACTACAATCAATGGACAACTCCAAAGTTGTTATTCTCTATACTTTCATTTACTTTTTCCATACTGATTTGTATATTACACAACTGAAAATATATATACCTTATAAAAGTTGTAATATGTGCGTGGTAACTATGGATTCAAACTTGATTGATATAGAACAAATTTATGTGGGATAAATAATATCAAGAAGAAAAAACATACATAAAACGTAATATAAAGTGAAAAATATATTCAATTTACTGTCAAGTTAAATTACGGAGTACATGTCAAGTTGTCAACTTTAGTGAAAATCCATATTTAGTGATATGTTATGACACCCTATAAGTATATGTGAGCTCCTGTTCACTACTAGAAAAGGAAAATGTTTGTTTTGCTGATGTAGGTAAAAACGTTTTCTACAAAGCCTCTTTGAGCCTTGAGGGTGAAATTTAACATGTCTCTATAAGAAAAAGAAAAGAAAAAAAAGATATAAAGACAGTAGTAAATATGCATCCAACTTCTACCAAACCCTCTTTGTAGTTTCTGGGCTGTCGAAAGGGTGATTAGTGGACCGGACGTAGCCTTAAGCAACTACGAAAAGACAAAACTCAATGTTAGCCTACAATTTTATAAATTTTTTTTTGAAAGTTAACTTTTATTCACAACACAACACTCACATCAAACCGATGGAGCACTATACAACAACTACCGATTACATGATGTTAAAATGATACCAATTCTTCCAATCCGTATCACTATGCTTAAACCGATTTCTAAACATTAAAAAACTAAAAGACTTGATATCTTGCAGAATCTTCCGAGCATCCGTCCTAATATTGCCAAAACACTTATCGTTTCTCGCCTTCCAAATACACCAACATGTTAAAAACGCCACCCCTTTAACAATATCTTTTTTCCTTCTATCTAAACCCGAAGATTTATGAATGTTGAAAATGCCAAACCGATCGAAAAGGAACAAAGGAGGCAATTTACACCACCGCCCAACCATCTGCCACACTTCCATGGCTATCTCAAAGCCGCTGAAAAGATGCTCAACGTCTTCATTCGCCTCCCCACACAACCCACACAACATATTGCCGAAACGACAATTACGGGCCTGAAGAGCTTCCATCGTGGGGAGCCTATCCAGCCCCAATCTCCACATCAAAACGTTACATTTGATCGGCAGCCATTTAACCCATTTAAGCTTGAAATTACTGTTAACACCTTTATCACTTCTAAGAAAATTCTTTACCGATCGGACACTAAACTCGTGATTACCTTTCCCAAGCCATTTCCACTTATCCGTTTGACCAATTAACCTCCTCCCTGCCATCATAAGCACCAGCCGCGCCCTCTCCTCCTCTTCAAGACTCGATAAAACCCCACCATTATTTATCCACCCTTCGTCAAACACCCCCTGATCATTGAGGAATTTATCCTTAACCCAACACTTTTTATTCTTATCCCTCTTAAAAAGCAGAGGAAAATCCTCTTTCAAAATCTTATCACCCGCCCACAAGTCCAACCAAAACCGGATATCCTTCCCGTCTCCCACTTCTTGAACTTCCATGTATAGCATCAATCACTTGTCTCCATAAATTCCTAGGTTCCGTCCTGTATCTCCACACCCATTTGGTCAAGAGAGCAATATTAGCATCCATCAATCTACTAATACCAAGGCCCCCCATTCGAACAGGATTCGCTACACGGTCCCAACCCACCCAATGAATCTTTTTCGCTTCACAAGTGCCTCCCCATAAAAAGTTTTTAATAATCCTTTCAAGGTTGTCAATAACCTTAGATTGCGCTTTAAATAAGGACAAGTAATAAGTGGGAAGATTCTCCAGCACCGCCTTGATCAAAGTAATCCTACCCCCAATCGATAGACACGACGCCTTCCAGCTTGACAGCCTAGACTTGAAGATATCGATCATAAAATCCCAATTAGCCACCCTGTTCATGTTACCCCCAATACGTAAGCCTAGGTAATCAAAAGGAATCAATCCCGACCTACAGGACTCTCCCCCCGCCACCCTATTGACCTCGGAATTCTCCACCCCCACCCCATAGATCAAAGACTTCCCCATGTTTATACTCAGGCCCGAGCACAAATGAAAACACCTGAGAATGCGGGTAATCTTGTGAATATTCTGCACCGACCATTCTCCCAAGAAAGTACAGTCATCAGCGAATAATAGATGAGATACCGAAGGACCCTGGTTAGGAAGCTGAATACCGTCGAGAAAACCATTGCTGCTCGCTTTTTTCATCATGCATGACAATGCCTCTATAACAATCAAAAATAAAAAGGGGGAGAGAGGATCGCCCTGCCTCATCCCCTTTTGGCACTGAAACTCGAAAGTTGGAGAGCCGTTGACCAACACAGCCGATCTAGCCGAGGATAGAATACTATGGATCCAATTGCACCATAACGCCGGGAAGCCCATCTGGTCCATAACCGTCAAAAGAAAATCCCAACTAACGTTGTCGTATGCTTTATTGAAATCCACCTTAAAGATAAAGATACCTTTCTTCTGTTTTTTTGCCCAAGAAATAATCTCGTTCAAGATAAGAGGCCCGTCTAAAATAGACCTATCCCCTAAAAACGCGGACTGATTAACCGAAATCAAAGGATTCAGCACCTTCTTGATCCGGTTAGCCAAAACCTTGGATATAACCTTACTCAACGCCCCAACGAGAGTAATGGGCCTATAATCATTAAGATGACTCGGGTCTCTAACTTTTGGGATCAATGTGATAAACGCCGAATTACACCCATCACTGAACCTCCTGCAATCAGATATAGCTTCGAATAGGCAACTGAAATCATCTTCAAAAAATGCCCAAAAATGCCTAATATATCTGAACGGGAAACCATCCGGACCAGGGGCCCGATCCTCCCCACATTCAAACACCGCCTTTTTGATCTCATCCTTGGAAAAACGCCGCACTAGGGAATCCGCCGCCTCCCTAGAAAGTCTCGTCTCAAAACCACAATCGAGGACAGGTCTATTCTTCCACTCTTCTTTAAACTTACTTCTAAAGAATTCGAACGTATGTTTCTTTATCATCTTCGGCTTGGTAATCCATTCATCCCTGATCGAGATCCCGTGGATAGAATTACTCATTCTTCTATTATTAATTAATCCGTGGAAAAACCGATTGTTACCATCACCTTCCGCGGCCCATTTATTCCTCGACCTTTGTTTCGGATCCTTAGACTTTCGAGACTCGATATCTTCCATCTTCTTAATACATTCGTTCCTAATCCATGTATCCTCTTCCGACAAGTCGTTATCTTCCATATTCCGGTCAATCTCCTCCACCTCTTTCTTGCACAAGTCGAAATCTTCATTTTCTTTCTGAATAAACTTATCACGCCACTCTTTTAGATGACTACGCAACCATCTAAATTTCAACAACAACTTACAAAACGGGTCTCCTGTGTATGTAAACTCCTCCAGAGCCTTAGTAACAGTATCAATACACTCAGGATATTCCAGCCATGAGTTAAAAGCCCAGAAAGGTTTAGGACCGAAGTTATTGTCAATAAGCGATAACAATAACGGGTTATGATCAGAATACCCTCTAGGCAAAGCCCTAAGACACACCGTAGGCCACTTGTCAAAGAAATCTCTGCAAACCAGGCATCGATCAATTTTACTCATTTTCCTACCCCTCTCATCAACCTTGATGTAAGTAAACTTTCCGCCTTTCATTAAGTATTCCTGAAGATCAGCAGCCGCTATAAATTCATTAAAATCTCTAGCGCAACTACTCTTAAAATTTGAACCCTTTCTTTCTTCTTTGTCCCTAACCGCGTTGAAATCCCTTATCATAATCCACCAACCAATATTATTGTCCTTAAGTCTTTTTAATTCCTCCCAAACCGCACCCTTAGCCCTTCTCGATTGAGGAGCATAGATGTTCGCCACAAAAACCATTTTATCGAAACCTTTAATATGACCATAAACAATCAGAATATTCTCTCTACGAAAACTCCCCAATTTCTTAAAGACACCAGGATCCCAAATACTAACCAGACCCCCGACCTCCCGTTTGGCTCAACCATCTCAAAATCAAAATTCGACCGACCCCAAAACCTACGCACATCATTATCCGTAACGCCACCACATTGAGTTTCCTGTATAGCCACAAACGAAACCTTCTCCTTGTTTTTAATACTACTTATCCACTTGGGTTTCCTATCCCCTCTAAAACCCCTAATGTTAATAGATAGAACATTCATTGTATAACAGGGTTCATACCTTCCTTCTCAATAAAAACTCTTACCTCCTCTCGTGCCAAGGATAGATCCACTCCGATCACTTTGCCTGTCTCGATGGTCTCTTCAATCTCTGTGTTTATCTCCATCTCATCCACTCTAGGAGATTGGGGCCGGTCCCCACATGCTGTGCTTTTGTTTTGACCTCTAGGATCATTAATAGGTAACGATGGAATATTATTAAGGTCAAAAGATTTATCTTTGTTATGTACCTGACCTTAAATTTTCAGTTTCCTTATCCAAGTTAACCTCCCCAACGTTTAGGCCCAATAAGTTGTCACAATTCTCAATTTCCGATCATTTTGCAAATTTAAAAAAAAAATTCTATTCACTTTTACTATTAACTCCCGATACCCGCACCACCTTTTGACTGATACATTTTAATTTACCTTGAAAAGTCATATACCTAGTCAACAACTAGATATTATTTAGATAATACTTAGTTAAATATCTTATAAAATATCTCACTAAGAGAAGTCAAATTGAAATTCTCTTCTTAAATATCTTACCATTCTAGGCTTTAACAGCGTTTACGTGCTCCGTCAAAATTATCAATCATTTAATATGCTAAGATAGGTTATATTAATATGTTTTAACATTTTTATAAATTTCATATTTTTAGGATACCCGGTTTTAAGTTTCGTGACTTTACGACTTAGAGTTAGCGATTACCGGGACCAAAACTGACTCCGTAAAAGCAAGATAACATCAAAATTCATACCTAGTCATTCAAGATAGAGCATGAACGAAATTTTAATGATTCACCAAGCCTTGTTGGCTTGGTGATAAGTCTTGAATTTATTAGTTACATACATGTGCTAGTTACTTAGTTTTTAAGTCTTAAACTTAAGACTTAAGTCTTAGGAAATATCCTATAAGACTTCATCTAAGACTTGATAACTCATAAAAACTCATCCATTTTCCTTTGTTTCATCCTCCATAACCGAACCTCAATAAATCACACTCACCTTCCATCTTTGATCTTCAAGCAATAAGTTATACTACAAAGTTAAAGGCCTTAGTGTTCTACACATGCTTCTTAAGTTTATTTGGTGATTCCATGGTTGGTTTAAGAGCTTCACAAGGTGCGTGGGCTGAGATTAGAGAGTTTTTACAAGATTAGATCAAGGTTAAGAATGGTTAGCAAGGTGCGTTAAAGGTTGGAAGCTAGGGACTTTGGTTGAAAGGGTTTAGGTTTTAGTGTCCTAGTTCTTGGTTCTTGAATTGTTTCATCACAAGGATTGTAAGCAAACTCCTATACTTACCTTTGATTTCAGTAATTATTAGTATTACATGTATTTAATATGTTCTATATGCTTATTATATTTGATTGTGCTTGGATAAATGAATTAAAACACTAGAAACCATTGAAAGGACTAGATTTGCAACACAGAAACTGGACAGGGACTGTAAACGTAAATTCTGGGTAAAATTCGTGGACTGATAAAGTTAAGTAATAACATAGGATTGTAGATATATGTCTTGTGGTCATTTTGCCGGGTGGCTCGTGCCGTAACTCATCCCGATGAATAAACTAGAGCCAAAACGGCTAAACGTGTCCAAATCTGAGTAACAGATTTCAAACGGGTAATACTCATAAAACTTGCATATAACCAACTGTTGGTCAAAGAATAAAAGTTGTATCTAACACCCTAACTTGAACGTGGCCGCTGGCCGTGCATTAAATGGAGTTGTAGAACTCGACCTATGACCAAAAGCGTGAGACAGTTTGCTGCTGATTGAAATAACTAGTACATCCAAGGGTAAATTGGTAATTTCACATTAGTTAAATAACTTCTGGGGCAGTAGGGCCCACTAATCTGTTTAGTACTATCAAATACCTTTCCGAGGACATAAAAATCGAGTCGTGATCATTTACGGTTTAGAAGTAACGGGTAGATTTAGACGGGAAAAACTTAAATATAAGGAACATAAACACTTATACGACTTCACAAATGTTAAGTATCCAAGCATAATTGATGTAATAACTATATAAGGCATGTTTATACATTCACATCGTTATTTTAGAACCTAAGACACAACACATATTCTAGGTTGCGCGTAGAGGTTTCTCGGCTTATCCATCGATTCGCTATATATTGGATATCACATTTATTAAGGTGAGTTCGTAGCCCCACTTTTACTCGTTTAATTGTTTTATAAACTCTTTGGGGGAGATACATGCTCAACTACTTGCTTTTACTTTACACTTATATGAACTTAAATATCTTTTGTTTCACTCTATGTGCGCGTAATTAGATTATGCCTGAACTAAATTGATCACTATGTTATGAACGCTATTATTTGAATCACTTTCCTTGATTTTGAACCCTTCGACATGTATATTTGAGCTCTTTTAAATTGATTCGGACCCTTTAACATATAAGTGAACACTTTGGACTTGATTTAAACTTTTTGACATATAATTGAACTCTTTTAACCTGTAAAGAACCCTTTTGATATATTTTAAACTTGTTTGACGTGATTTTGAACGCTTCGACTATCTTGAACCTTTTGATATTATTCGAACTCTTTGACTGTTCTGAACTTTTGAACTCGACTTAAATCTTTGAACTTAATTACGAACTTTTGAACGGAACTCTTGAACTTAAATACAAACTTATGACTTGTTTGAACTTATTAAACCGGACGTGTTATGACCTTGACCTAAAGTCTCCCATGATCGGAGCACCACTATAAAGTCTCCTATGTTCGGAGCATCCCTATAAAGTCTCCCATGTTCGGAGCATCACTATAAGGTATCCTATGTTCCCAGTATATCTTTGGGAAGAGGCACCCAGTATATCTTTGGGAAGAGGCACCCAGTATATCTTTGGGAAGGGGCACCCAACATAACTTTGGGTAGTGGCACCCAGCATAATTTGGTTTCATCAGAAGCATCATTACAAAGTCTCCCTTGTTGGAGCAGTGCAAAGTCTCCCATGTTCGGAGCATCCCTGAATTATTATATACGTGGTACTATATTGTGAACTATTATGACCATTTATACTTGACTACTTGATATGCTATATTTTGGCAGTGGGTTGTAAACACACAGGTTGCAAGTTTTGTATGGGCGGAACTTGGAACTGAGTGGATTTACAATGCCTTTGCTTTGTGGACTATTCTAAACGACCAAAACTTTGCCTTTGCTACATGAACCTTCTTTAAAATCTTTTCATATCAGTACAAACTCTATGAACTCACTCAACCATTGTGTTGACACTTTAGCATGTTTTATCTCAGGTATCTAAGGCATTCACTTCATGGCATGCATTTGGACTTATCATAGAGTCGTGGTGACGACGCGTCTCACATATATTTTATGCACTTAACTATCGTTTGATTGTAACAATCTCATTTTGGTACATTGGAAATCTTTTGGGACCTAGGTTTTGTAAACTCTGATTATTTTATCTAATCAAACGATATTTTCAAAACGACACTTTAGGTCGTTCGATATAACTGTAATTTGATGCTATGACAGTCATCCCCCAGAAATTCCATTCCGCTGCAAAACAGGTAATTTGGGGGTGTGACAGATTGGTATCAGAGCATCGGTTATAGAGAACTAGGTTGCATCATTGACCCTAGACTATAACTACATCATCATAGCATCTCATCATATCATTATAAGTGCATACTCCTTATACATGTGAACTTATGACTCAACACCAAACATCATATGAGACGATTAGTCCAAGCATTGCATAGTTACTCCTAAATTATACATAGCCTGATCACCTATGTCTAATTCAGGAAGAATCATGCAATGAAGGGAGTAGTAGTCTCATATGTGTAAGCAATTCCGTAACCGAGCCAAATTTTCAAAAGATTTTCTTCAAACCACTTGTTTCCAGTTTGATCCGAGTGACAGTTCTTGTTTGATGAGTTGCAAAGATCAAGCTAGAAACAAGTTGTTACTTAAACCGATTTAGCCTAATCGTATGACAGTTCTTGTTTGATGAGTTGTGGGATTAAGTAAAAATCGGTTACCTAAAAATCTTTTGAGGGTTTCGCTCGAGAATGGGAAAGCCTGCCTCATCAAGCCTAGTCATAAGAGAGCATGTATTTAGGACGGGAAATGCTCACGATAGCACGAGAACGTACATAGTTGGGTGAGGAACCCATATACATGAACATTGACATAATCATTTAGAACATACGCACGAGCATAAACTTTTAGACCCTTGTCGAGGATCAGACTATAGTTATGAATAATCGAATCACGAGGACGTGATTCCTTTAACAGGGGAAGAATGTCACAATTCTCAATTTCCGATCATTTTGCAAATTTAAAAAAAAAAATTCTATTCACTTTTACTATTAACTCCCGATACCCGCACCACCTTTTGACTGATACATTTTAATTTACCTTGAAAAGTCATATACCTAGTCAACAACTAGATATTATTTAGATAATACTTAGTTAAATATCTTATAAAATATCTCACTAAGAGAAGTCAAATTGAAATTCTCTTCTTAAATATCTTACCATTCTAGGCTTTAACAGCGTTTACGTGCTCCGTCAAAATTATCAATCATTTAATATGCTAAGATAGGTTATATTAATATGTTTTAACATTTTTATAAATTTCATATTTTTAGGATACCCGGTTTTAAGTTTCGTGACTTTACGACTTAGAGTTAGCGATTACCGGGACCAAAACTGACTCCGTAAAAGCAAGATAACATCAAAATTCATACCTAGTCATTCAAGATAGAGCATGAACGAAATTTTAATGATTCACCAAGCCTTGTTGGCTTGGTGATAAGTCTTGAATTTATTAGTTACATACATGTGCTAGTTACTTAGTTTTTAAGTCTTAAACTTAAGACTTAAGTCTTAGGAAATATCCTATAAGACTTCATCTAAGACTTGATAACTCATAAAAACTCATCCATTTTCCTTTGTTTCATCCTCCATAACCGAACCTCAATAAATCACACTCACCTTCCATCTTTGATCTTCAAGCAATAAGTTATACTACAAAGTTAAAGGCCTTAGTGTTCTACACATGCTTCTTAAGTTTATTTGGTGATTCCATGGTTGGTTTAAGAGCTTCACAAGGTGCGTGGGCTGAGATTAGAGAGTTTTTACAAATTAGATCAAGGTTAAGGTTTTAGTGTCCTAGTTCTTGGTTCTTGAATTGTTTCATCACAAGGATTGTAAGCAAACTCCTATACTTACCTTTGATTTCAGTAATTATTAGTATAACATGTATTTAATATGTTCTATATGCTTATTATATTTGATTGTGCTTGGATAAATGAATTAAAACACTAGAAACCATTGAAAGGACTAGATTTGCAACACAGAAACTGGACAGGGACTGTAAACGTAAATTCTGGGTAAAATTCGTGGACTGATAAAGTTAAGTAATAACATAGGATTGTAGATATATGTCTTGTGGTCATTTTTCCGGGTGGCTCGTACCGTAACTCATCCCGATGAATAAACTAGAGCCAAAACGGCTAAACGTGTCCAAATCTGAGTAACAGATTTCAAACGGGTAATACTCATAAAACTTGCATATAACCAACTGTTGGTCAAAGAATAAAAGTTGTATCTAACACCCTAACTTGAACGTGGCCGCTGGCCGTGCATTAAATGGAGTTGTAGAACTCGACCTATGACCAAAAGCGTGAGACAGTTTGCTGCTGATTGAAATAACTAGTACATCCAAGGGTAAATTGGTAATTTCACATTAGTTAAATAACTTCTGGGGCAGTAGGGCCCACTAATCTGTTTAGTACTATCAAATACCTTTCCGAGGACATAAAAATCGAGTCGTGATCATTTACGGTTTAGAAGTAACGGGTAGATTTAGACGGGAAAAACTTAAATATAAGGAACATAAACACTTATACGACTTCACAAATGTTAAGTATCCAAGCATAATTGATGTAATAACTATATAAGGCATGTTTATACATTCACATCGTTATTTTAGAACCTAAGACACAACACATATTCTAGGTTGCGCGTAGAGGTTTCTCGGCTTATCCATCGATTCGCTATATATTGGATATCACATTTATTAAGGTGAGTTCGTAGCCCCACTTTTACTCGTTTAATTGTTTTATAAACTCTTTGGGGGAGATACATGCTCAACTACTTGCTTTTACTTTACACTTATATGAACTTAAATATCTTTTGTTTCACTCTATGTGCGCGTAAGTAGATTATGCCTGAACTAAATTGATCACTATGTTATGAACGCTATTATTTGAATCACTTTCCTTGATTTTGAACCCTTCGACATGTATATTTGAGCTCTTTTAAATTGATTCGGACCCTTTAACATATAAGTGAACACTTTGGACTTGATTTGAACTTTTTGACATATAATTGAACTCTTTTAACCTGTAAAGAACCCTTTTGATATATTTTAAACTTGTTTGACGTGATTTTGAACGCTTCGACTATCTTGAACCTTTTGATATTATTCGAACTCTTTGACTGTTCTGAACTTTTGAACTCGACTTAAATCTTTGAACTTAATTACGAACTTTTGAACGGAACTCTTGAACTTAAATACAAACTTATGACTTGTTTGAACTTATTAAACCGGACGTGTTATGACCTTGACCTAAAGTCTCCCATGATCGGAGCACCACTATAAAGTCTCCTATGTTCGGAGCATCCCTATAAAGTCTCCCATGTTCGGAGCATCACTATAAGGTATCCTATGTTCCCAGTATATCTTTGGGAAGAGGCACCCAGTATATCTTTGGGAAGAGGCACCCAGTATATCTTTGGGAAGAGGCACCCAGTATATCTTTGGGAAGGGGCACCCAACATAACTTTGGGTAGTGGCACCCAGCATAATTTGGTTTCATCAGAAGCATCATTACAAAGTCTCCCTTGTTGGAGCAGTGCAAAGTCTCCCATGTTCGGAGCATCCCTGAATTATTATATACGTGGTACTATATTGTGAACTATTATGACCATTTATACTTGACTACTTGATATGCTATATTTTGGCAGTGGGTTGTAAACACACAGGTTGCAAGTTTTGTATGGGCGGAACTTGGAACTGAGTGGATTTACAATGCCTTTGCTTTGTGGACTATTCTAAACGACCAAAACTTTGCCTTTGCTACATGAACCTTCTTTAAAATCTTTTCATATCAGTACAAACTCTATGAACTCACTCAACCATTGTGTTGACACTTTAGCATGTTTTATCTCAGGTATCTAAGGCATTCACTTCATGGCATGCATTTGGACTTATCATAGAGTCGTGGTGACGACGCGTCTCACATATATTTTATGCACTTAACTATCGTTTGATTGTAACAATCTCATTTTGGTACATTGGAAATCTTTTGGGACCTAGGTTTTGTAAACTCTGATTATTTTATCTAATCAAATGATATTTTCAAAACGACACTTTAGGTCGTTCGATATAACTGTAATTTGATGCTATGACAGTCATCCCCCAGAAATTCCATTCCGCTGCAAAACAGGTAATTTGGGGGTGTGACATAAGTCATCAAGAGAAAAAGGGTCGGACTCTCTCATTCTCTTCCTGGGCCTAGTGGGAAGCCCAATATTCAGTATATTCCAATCAAAAGGAGGAAACGGGATTTCACTCCCCATATTCTCCACGCCTGCCTCCGAATTAAATGCCACATGGCCAGCTGGTCCCACTCCCATAACATTGGTACCGTTACCAACCACCTTTTCGCCTTCAATCTCTTTCCCATTGGTCTGGTCCGAACCGTCAAGTCTAATCACACAAGCTGGCCACTTGTGAATGGCCAACCGTAACAGACTTAAAACAGCTTAGGCACAAATACAATGAAGATCAGAGAATAGAATGAATTCCCGGGTCGTTTAGTCCCACGGAGACTCAATGGTGTGTAAAACACAAACTCAGATGATAGAGTGATCACTAAGGATAGTGATCTGTAAAGGTTTTGGATGGATAATTACACTACTGAAAAAGTTTGTAAAATAAAGCGACTTAAATGCAAATTAAGAAAATTAAAGAGATAAAATATATTAAATAAACGCTATCACTATTTTTAAAATTGATGAACGTTTAAAACTTAAAACTTACGTTTAAATAAAAATTACGTAAACGTACAAAATAAAAAGTGAGATCTAAGAAATAAAGGTCCTAAAAATATGAAAATGACATTTTTATAAACCTAATGATATAAGAAAATTTATAGAAAAAGAAAATTATTTTTATAACTAATTATCTAATTATTATTAATTAAAAACTATTTTTAACTATTAAATAATAACCTAAAACACAAGAAAATATGAAATAAGGCTTGAAAAATAAAATTAAGACTTAGAAAAATCTAAAATATCAAAAGAGAATTTTCAAAACTATTTTTGTAATTTTCTGATTATTTTTTGATTTTTTATGAATTAAAAACTATTTAAAACTACTTAAATTACTTAAAAATACAAATTTAACTAAGAAAAATCTAGAAAAATATTTTTTTGGCTTTTTATATTTATCTTAACTTAAGAAAAATGAAAAATTATTTTTTTGAAACTTTTCTTAATTAATTGTATTAAATGCTATTTAAAAATGCTTAAAAACTAATTAAAATGCTTAAAAACTAATTAAAATGCAGAAAAATAGCAAACAAGCTAGGAAAAATCTGAAAATTTCAGGAAAACTCTAAAATAATATTAGGAATCTAAGAAAAATAGAAAAACAAGGTGCTATGTGTAAGATTATGGAACTGATGTGGAATGTGCTTATGAAATAAGCACTAGGATAAGCTAAAGGGACAAAACAAGTACCACACTGATACAAAAGCTACAATAAGCTATAAGAACTCTAAATCAACTAAAAACAACAAACCACAACCTCTGGATTGCAAGTTGCTAAGATTTGGCTAGATGAGCAATAAGCTAAAAACAGTAACTGAGGGGGTCTACTTGCAGCTAGGAAATAAGCACTAAAATAAGCTGGATGTGAAAACCAACAGTTAGAACCTAGACTAGACCTGGGTGAGAGTGTCTAAACCAAAAATCAGACCTAGTGAAGCTCAAATGAGCAGGCTGCAAGAGTTGCAAAAACTGCACAAGCCCTGTGCAGTTTCAGTGCCCTGCACAGGGCACTTGACCCCATTTTGACAAGCTAGTATGAAGCTTCTAAAAATTTGATAAAAATCTGGAAAAATGCTAATAAGAAACAAGACCAACTGAAGTTAATGATCCTACAATTTCACTTAGATTGGTTCAGAATTGAGCCCAAGAAAATTCTTCTCAGTTGGCCAAAAACTGACTTTGCACAAATTGACTTTTGATAAAGAAATGAAAAGTTGACTTTTATGAAGTTTGATCATGATTTAAAGACTGAATATGATGTGAATACATGAAATAATACTACTGCAGTCTATGTTTATGTAATTCAAACACAAAATAAGATTTTGATTATCAAGAATTCCAACAGTTAAGCAATGAGACAGATTAATTATAAAGTTTGACTTAAAGTGTTTGCAGGCACAGAATTTAGACAGCTATGAGTATAATAAAACTAAACAAGCCACAGACAACAAGAGTATGCAACTGAATAAGCCTCTAAGACAGTTATAGCTGCAAATCCAAACACACCTTAAAACTTTGATAAAGAGATTAAAACTGAGCTAAACTCTTACTTAGCTAACACTATTGATAAAACTAGGTTTATATGACCTAAACACAACTATATAAACAAGTTTAAACTGTTTATGACTACCAATACAAACACAATCAAAATATGCAAACTTGCTTGAAAATGAAAAGTGAAATATAAACTCACATAAGTCCAGCTGGTGTTGCAGGCTAAACCAAACCCAAAACCAATCTAAACTAGTCTATTTAAACCCATATCCATCCTCTGCATCACCCAAATCAGCTTCCATTTCAAATAGAGTCCCAGTTTGACTTTCATTGACCATGAGATAATTTTGCTAGAAACTTAAATGTGAGCTTATCAAAAGCTCTAAGTAGCTGATAAAAGCTTATTAGAACTGAGAACTGAGCTTTTTGAAGCTTAAATGTTGGAAACTTTAAACTGAAATATTCAACAGTGAACTTAAAAGTATGAAATTGAGCTAAGCTTTGAAAATGATGCTTAAAGTAGATTATCTTGATAATGTAACTAGAGTTTGATACAAAACAACAAAATATTACAGAAATTACACTTAACTAAATCTTTTAAGCTAAAAACGACATAAGTAAAAAATAAAAAACTACTAGACTCCTTTCTTGCTTCCCTTTGCTTTCTTTTATATTCCAAGTGTCTTCTCTCTCTCTTCTGAATATATCCCAGCATATTTCTCAGCCATTGGATTGGTAAAACTGATCCTGGCCTTTCATTGGATTTTGGCGCCAAAAAAAAAGTCTTTAACAGTTGGGGTTGAGTGAGATGAGGGAGGGGGTATTTAATGTATCTTGGAGTTGTGTGGAGGTGGGGGGACAAGGGTGGTGATATGGTGAGGAGGGGGGATGGGAGGAAGAGTGATTTCAGGGATGTTGTTGGGGAAGAAGGACTTGGCGCCAAGTTGGGTGGTTTGACTGGATGGGTTGACTGGGATATTAATAAGCAGGGGGTCAAAAGGCAAAGGTTGACAGGGGTCCAAAATTGGTGGCAGGGTCAAAGAGTGTTATGACAAGTCCAAAAAGGTGTAAAGGTTTAATATTCAAGGGGTTGTTTTGTCATTTCTGAAAATTGAAGGACCTAGGCTGCCATTTCATCAAAGTTGCTCCAAGGGCTAAAAGTGACAAGCTCTAAAAGTACAAGGACCAAACTTGACATTTTCCAATTTTCCAAGGACCATTTATGACATTTTTCAAACTTGAGGGACCAAAGTTGTAGTTTTACAAATTTTACATTTCAAGGGTTTGTTTTGACAACTTTTGAATCCCATGGACCTTAATTGACATTTTTCTTTATTTTGATATACCAGGGACTGTTTTTGACAAAATTTGAAACTTGGGGGACTAAAACTGCCAATTTTGCAAACTTGATACGTTTTTCATCTGATTTTGATCTTTTTGCATTTAAAACACATAAAACACTGATTTGTGATATTTTTATCATTTTGAAGCATTTTTGAGTGTTTTCAGATGATTTGCAGTCTAGATAGTACAAAAATGATGAGTATTTAGACACTCATCACCCATGCACATCAACATCGATACCCCCACTATCCCCATGCATAGTCTCTACATCTTCCACCCTGAATTCCCCATCCTCCAAATCGTTCATATTAGCAGAGACCTTCCTTGAACCATTACAATTTGATTCAGGCGGAGGGGACCCCCCAGATACGATGGTGTTACAACATGGAGACCAATCAATAAGCTTCTCGGAATACCATACTTTGTACTTCTTATCCCTCCAAGATAACGTGACTTGACCCTTGATCTCCCCTCCCTCACTAACAAGGACACCCACACCTTGGACGGATTTATTCATACATCCATCGTTGAATGAAGAAGGAGAGACAATTTTCCCCGCAAGACCCCCGATCTTGTTAAAAATTGTTGCATTAGCGAGATGTAAAGGAACCCCATAAATCCCTAACCATGCTATTCTCTCATAATGGAGAGATTGACCCTGCCATTCCTCCAACTTATTGAACCAAACCTCCCATATCTCCTTCTTAAGCAGAAAATCCTTGGCCACTAGGCAATTGTTAAAGATTACCAACATATTAAGACCTCCCAAATATTTAAGTCTCAGGTTGAAGAAACCATGTTTACCCAATGAGTCGCTAAGACTGGACAAGGTATTGAAATTGCAACATCTTCCAACAAGAGCCAAACCATGGAAATTAGACATCTCGTTAACCTTAGGATCAATAGTGATCTCAGTGGCGCAAAATGTTTTCTCCATCAAACCTGTGACAATATTACTAAACGATCTGCCCTCTTGAAACCTACCATTGGTTCCAACCGGCCTAACAAAACTTGGTGTTGGGACGGTCTTCTTCTTCGTCGCCCCAATGATTCCCGCTCTCTCATTTTCCATTACATATCTTGCAAGATTCACCTCTAGTTTATGATTACCCAACTTCACAGATTGAACCCTCCTTTCCAACTCTTTCCAATCTTGTATGCCTTTGAAACTAACAAAGCCAAACCGAGTCCCTTTTGCATTTCTTCTCCTTGCAATGTAAGCCCCCGCAATCATTTCATAATGCTCAAAAGATGACGCAAGGTCCCAAGGCCGACATCCATCAGGGATGTTGGCCACGAAGAACTTGACAATCCCATTCCTTATTACCTTTTCCTGCTTCGAAACTCCTTCGTCTTTGCGCCTTCTTCTCCTCGTTACTTCTTCCCAGCCTTGATTATTCTCTCTCTCACCTTTTTCTCTCTCACACATAATAACATTTACAATTTTATAAATACGAGGAATTTTCACCCGCCTTGCGAGGTGCAGGTTTTACGCGGAAAAAATTATGTAAGATCTTATTTAAATCGTTTTTAGTTTTTACTCATAACATGTTTTAAACATATACACATAATTATATACTTTAAACTTAGGGATAGTTTTTGCAATATCAGGGATGATTTATGTTAATTCTTGTTGCAAAGATGGGCTCCGTGAGCGGTTACGTAATTTCATCTAAAACGTATAGAGCATTTATCTAATTCTTTATTTTTAGTAAATGGCAAAATGTTAGTGATGATTATTACAAAATCAGGTAATCTAAAGGGACCATTTAGTAAATTTTGTTTACGTGTTTAGTCATTAAGGATAGATTTTGTAATTATTTCTAAAAGGAAAGGACTATTTATGTACATTTGCGTTTTCAAATAAAGACAAAAGTTTAAGGATGATTTTTACAATGGCAGCTAATCTGGATGGATGATTTATGTAAATTTGTGTTACACGTTTGGTCCCTGAACACGAATTTCAGTTACGTGTTTGGTTCTTGGGACTGGTTTCGCGATGCCAGAAAGGACTGTTTATGTAAAGTTTTGGCAAAAGACGAAAAAATATTAAAAAACAGTACAATTTTGAGAATTGTATATATTCAAAATAAAGGGTAAACTATATTGTTGGTCCCCAAGGTAAGGGCGGGTTGCGCATTTGGTCCTCATATCTAGGGTTACAGGCTTCGAGTACATAACGTGGCGTTTTTCACTCTCTCACAGTCCAAAACCCTAATTGGCGTTAGAAGTCTCGTTAAGTTTCACACGTGACTTACACACGATGGGTATATTCGTGCCAACTGGAACATCAATATAATCCCATCTCCGCAAAAACACCCAACAAGATTCAAAATAAGTGTGAGACTATACCCATCGTCTGTACGTCACGTGTGAGACTTAACGAGAAAACCTAACACCAGTTAGAGTGTTGTTCCCATTTCACAAATAGCTAAAACAGTTAATAATACTAATTGTGAATCATGACTGAAGTAAAGCACTTTAAAATAAGTTTTAACAAGATAAAACACAAAGGATTTTTCCAACGTTTATATTCTTCATTAAAACAAATAAAAAAGAATACATTACCCAAGTGCTTGCTGAACAACACTTGGGATTGAAATGACAAGTATGGGTGTGACTCCTCACTAAGCTTAAGCTAAGTCTAAGCACAACTATTCAGGTACCACTGAGCTATCTCAAGGACATAGTCGTATTTGGAGGAGTGAAAGATGCTTGTGTGTGTTTTCACAATTAATGCACAAGCTTAATCTTTCACTCATACCTTATGGCTATTTATACAAGTATGGTTTTTGAGTCTATCCTAGAGGACAAACTAACATGGTTACAGAAGACAAAATACTGATGTATTTTGTCTCTATTTACAAAGGCTATATTTGGTAAGATACAAGGATGCTTTCTTCTTGTCAGTGATGACACTGATCCTGGTTGTTAGCGTTTCAGGGAAAGTTTGACTTTGGGTTGATAAGGACTTCGTCTTATCTGTTCAAACTTATCCCGCCTTTTCCTGCCCATTCTTCAGTCTTCTTAGCCTTCAGTCTTGATCTTCAGTCTTGTTTTCAGTGATAATAGTTGGTGAGGAGTTTTGGGATTCAGTGAGTTATTGTCATCACTCACTGAATCCACCATCTTCTTCTTGACTCAGTCTTCATCCCTTGAGTTCCACCTCACTGAGTGGAGAGACTTTACTTCTTCGTCTCGTACTGAGTATCCTGAGGATGGCTCACTGAGTGGCTATGCGCTCAGTGACTTGTTAGTGTTTAAGGTTATAAACACTTAGGGTATTTTCTATTCAAATCCTAGAATTAAGGGGTTTGGGTATTCACTGAACCCAACAGTCTCCCCCTATTTGGATACACAAATAGCCTAAGTGTTTTGATCAGTGTAAGTGAGCAAGAGGCTTCTTCTTACACTGAATGTACTAGTAAACATAATAAGGAACACTTATCATAACAAAACATACATCGGTTATTAATAGACATTACAAGTTCCTAACCAGCTAATACAAAAGATGAACTACAATGATGTTACACAACATGGATACCCAGTGCTTGAAGCTTTGGCTTCTTTGATAGGAGAGTTGCTTTGTCAGGATGGTCTCTTACTTTTGCATTTAGGTCAGCGCAGAACCTGATGTTTTCAGGGGACTGAATTTGAGAAGCCACTATCAAATAACTTAGCATTGTAGCCACGCCAGCCTGATCAATATCGCTCCATCTTTGGAATACTGGGTTTCCATATATATCAATGAAGAAGAGTCCTCTTTTAGGCTCTTCTATAACCAAGTTGTTACAAATTTCACCCCTTCAGGTAGCTCTTTATTGCAATCAAATCTAAGGACTTTGGCTTCAGGCTCAGATTCAACTCTTTTTCTTTTTCTTTAGGATAATTGAGGTTGAGTGCCTTGAGCTTCAGGGAGAGCAGATTGAATTCCAAGCTCAGTGGGCGCATCTCTCAATCTTTCATATCTTCTGCTTAGAGCTTTCATCAAGTCCTAGACAACCAGATTTTTTTCTTCTCAAGAATGGGACCAAACTCATCTAATTCAGTGATCCTGAAGTCAGTGAATTTTAAAGGATCATGAACCTCAAAGTCCCTCTTGTTCACTCCCCTGTAGACATTCATTGCAACTGGCTTGGATTTGGGGATGATGTAAACGTCAGTGATGGTCTCAGGGGCTCTCCAGCTAGACATAGTCCAGTTGTAGTGATCGATCTTTGATTTTCTTATATCAGTAGCCTTCTTATTCTTTTCATCCCTTTTCTTTCTTAAGGCTTCCATCTCACCATCCTGAGCTGATTTGAACTTTAGGCCAGCTTGTCCTTTTTCAAGCTACTTAGGATCGATCCCTAACTTTTCAGCCTCTTCATGAACCACTTTGACCAGGGCAGCTTTGCTTTTTTGTTCTTCCTCAGCCTGTTTCTTGAGTCTGTCTTCCTTCTCAAGATAGGCACTTAGCTGTTCTGGACTAAGCATGTACTTTTTATTGCCAATTACAAAAGGGATCTTGACAGGCTCTGGTGTGATCATGATACTTTTGCCCTTATCCTGAAGAGGGACTGATGAAGATGTAGATGTTGTTTTCACTGGTGTTGTTGTTGTTGTTGTTGTTACTGATGTTGTTGTAATGACTGGTGTTGTTGTTGATGTTGTTGTTACTGATGTTGTTGGTGGGATTGAGGAGATGGGCACTGCAGACACTGCTTGAGTTGGCTCTCCTTCAGTGTGAGAATGAGTCTCTTCAGTTGATCTCTCCCCCTCAACTGTTGCTGGAGCGTCAGTGATAGCAAGAGTTGATGGAGGTGCTGAGGCAGCAGCTTGACCCTTAAAAGCCTGATAAATCTCAGAAACCATGGACTTGATTTCTGATATGTCATGTTGAAGGCTGGTGACTTTCTCCCTAAGAGTGGCCTGAGATAATTACAGCGCAGTCATTCTAGGCCCGAGATTCCAGGCCATAGAAGAAGATGATTTAGCCAGATCAGCAACCTGTGCATTCAAAGAGCCCAGAGTGGACTGAATAGCCTGAACTGAAGAGGTAAGACCCTGAACATTGGAATTATTGAGCATAGTGATCAGTTCAGTGAGGCTGGAATAGTTCTTCATATAAATTTCCGTAGCCTCAAGCACTTTAGTGTTTAGTACAGGGTCTTCCTTGACTGATTCCTTGATTTCATCAAGCTTGGAGTGAGCATCCTGAAAGGTTGTGAGGAATTTCTTCAGATGGTTATCCAGCTTGTCAAGATGTTGATAGATGAGTTCCCTGTGTTCATCATTATCTTCAAAATTAGAAACCACTTCAGCCTTAAGATCAGCGTAACTTGCAGCAGCTTCAACATGCTGATCCCACAGACTATCAGTAACTCCAGAATACAGCTTCTGAGTAACTCTCCTTAGCCACATCACCAGTTGTCTTTTGGTGAGGGGAAGAACATTATCATATTTCTTCAATTCTTCAAGGCAGGAAGATGTTGAAGACTCTGAAGAGTTAGATAAGTCATCTTCAAGTTGAAAGGGTGATTCTTCAGGCTCTTTTCGACCAGGCTGATGTTCTTGTTCATGTGGTTGAACATCATCGTTCATTTCTTTACTAGCAGCAAATACTTCCTCCTCACTGTCATCATTAACCTCTTCATATGACATAAGTAAGTCATGTACATCAGCAACACTTAGAAGAACATGAGCGGTTGTGGGTTATGTATCAGCGGGTGGTTTTTGTCCACCTAAGTCTTTGTCCCCCACTGACCCCTCAGACACTGATGGGTGTTTCCCAGTGCCTTCTCTGGAGTCAGGATTGGTAATGAGTTCCGTATCAACGGGGGGTTTCTGTCCCTCTGAGTCTTTGTCCCTCTGTGCCCCTTCAAGCACTGGTGGGAGATTCCTAATACTATCCTTAGGGAGTGTGGCAGTGAGATCCCTATCACTGGATTGTTTGTTTCCCCCTGAGTCTTTGGGATCAATGGTTGTGGCCTCGGACAAAAGCTGTGATTGGCGAATGTCCTCATCAGGCTTTGTGGAAGGCGCTCCCCTACCAGCGGGTTGTATGTTTCCCTCTGGATCTTGGGGAGTAGTAGCTGGGAGCAAGGGCACGGATTGTGATGTATCAGTGTCCTTCGTTGTCACCGGGGTGGATGTTGCTTGGTCTCCCTTGGGTGGCTTGTTAGTCAGGGGCTTTTTGTGCCTCTTTGGCTGTGTTCCAGAAGCCTCAAGGCCCTGAGACTTGGGTTTAGTCTTAGTCCCTGATAACATCAAATAGTCCTGATTATTAAGTGTCAATTTCCCCCGTTAATGCTCGTTATTTATATCATTTATATGGATTTACGCTTGTTTTCTATTGTTTTACACTTTCAGGTAAATTACGAGCATTGGAGCTAAAAAGACGCGGATATGGAAACATTAATAAGGATTTATCACAGTATGCCTATTTTGAAGAGGTTACGACGTAACTAGTCTCTCACATTACGCCGTAACTATTGCGTGACCCCGAAGTCCAACTCATCAAGAGGTTACGACGTAACTCTTTCCAAAGATTATGACGTAACTCCATTAGGTCAAAAGAGGTTCCACGCCGCAGATATTTACGCCGTAACTATTACATCACTTGCGACGTAACCAGGATTATTGAAGACTACGGCGTAACCACTTATAAGGTTACGCCGTAACTAGTAGATCTAGTGCATTTACGGAGGTTACGGCGTAACTCATCTTTTGGTTACGCCGTAACCCAGACCTGGCCTATAAATACCCACGAATTCCAGCATTTCTATTCATCCCATTCCACACACAATACTCTGAGAACGTGGTAAAATACTCAAGGAAGGTCTAGGGAAGCATACGGAGCTGTTTCCAAGGGAGAAGTCACACCATTACGATAAGCTTTAGCGTTTATTATTTCTTTTACTTTCAATTCATGTATTTCGTACCTTTGAATATTGAATTGATGTGGATGATTAATATGAGCGGCTAAGCACCCTTTGGTGCTAGCCTAGTTATGATTCCTTAAATGTTTTGTTTGCGTTTACCTTTACTTCCGTACAATTATTTCTAAGTGTATGCATGCATAGTTCTTTGGTAGTCACACCTGGTTTGGTAGTTTTGAATGGCGGTAGAGGCCAATTGCCTAGGAGATATGACCAACTGACCCTAGGTGAGCGGACTGAGACGGGAAGGGTAAGATATGACCAACTGACGACCCTTTCTACTTGTGCGATTTTACCAACTGATCACCTATCGTTTGGATGAACTTAAGAATTGGGGGGTGTAGTGTCTAAGTTCCTAACGGCCGGGCACTCACTATTTAGAATCTAGCATGTAGCGGTACTTAATGACTCGGCTTAGGGGACCAGGAACAACAGGACTTATGACGGTGCGCCTGATTTCTCCTGTGGTGGCATCTTTGCTGATAGGTTAGGGTGAATTGACCAAATGTTGTCCTCTCGAATTTGACCCCACCTGAAGTAATTGGAAGTAGGTAGACGTAGACATAACTAGTTAGGAGGATTGACTAGGTTAGCACCACTATTCCTCTATTGATTTCCTTTCTACCATTTAATTGCTTTTATATTCTGCATTCGTAGTTTAATTAACTAAAACCATATCAAACCATTTATAATCCGTGACAATTAGACTTAGTAATTATCCGACACACATAGCTCTTGGGATGACCTCGGCTTTACCATTTACTACACTACACACGACCGGGTACACTGCCCGTTAGTGCATTAGGGTAGACCATAGGTATAGCAAGACACTATAAATATTAAGACCTGGTAAGTAAAACCTGCATCAAATTTTTGGCGCCGCTGCCGGGGAGCTATATTAGGATTAATATTAAGTCTTTCATTTCATATTTAAACTTTTCTCACGATCATATTTCAGGATTTCAGGTACCATGGAAGTGGTTAACATCGATGACCTCACTCTTGAGGAATACTTGACGTTGACTAGAGCTGATCAAGGGCCGGGTCTCGTAAGACCGGCAATCGGAGCGGATGTTCGTTTCGAGATTAAAGACCAATTTATGAGGGAGCTTCGCGCTAACCCTTTTTCAGGAAACAGGGACGAAGACGCATATGAGCACATTGAAAATGTCCTATACATCGCTAGCCTTTTCAACATTCCGGGCGTGTCTCATGATGCTGTTATGCTCAGGGTCTTCCCTATGACTCTAACTGAAGCAGCAAGAAGATGGATCGAAAGATTGCCCGCCGGGGCAGTTAATACTTGGGCACTACTTAAGAAACACTTTATCCAAAGATATTTCCCACCATCAAAGATTTCTAATCAACTCTTGGAGATCCACAATTACAAACAAGAAGACGACGAAACTCTGTATCAAGCTTGGGACAGATACAACGGTCTTCTTTACAAGTGTCCTACCAATGATCTTAATAACCAGCAGAAGGTCAATATTTTCTACAAAGGAATAAATGTAACTACGAGACAGATGCTGGATTATCAAGGACCTATCCCAAATATGACTCCTACTACGGAAATTGAAGCCATTCAAAAAATGGTGGACCATTCTCAAAAATGGCACGACGGTGGAAGAAACCTAGGCGGAAGTTTCGACGGAATTGCAACGATTGCTAGTAAGCTTGAAAATCTTGGAAGAGATATGCTAAAAATCAAAGAAACTGTTCATGCCATCCAAGTCGGCTGCAAAAACTGTGGTAGGGGACATTTAACTAAAAACTGTCCTTATTACGACAAGAAAGATACGATCGAGGAAGCAAAATATGGGGAGAATCGACCTTTTTACAGAGATATTCGAAATAATAGCAGTTATCAGGGAAATTACAATCGTGGGCCTAATGAAGAAAGAAGGCCCAATCTTGAGGACACAATTAATAAATTCCTGGAAATATCGGCCCAGAAGCAAGAAGAACAAAATATTTGGTTGAAGGGTTTCCAGGAAAACACTAATAAAAATCTTTCAAGTCACGACGAAACCCTAAAAAATCTCGAAGTAATGATTGGAAAACTCAGTGCGGAGATTGATGGGATCGAACTTAACGAAGCCAAACGTAAGGAGTAATGCAATGTTGTTTTCACCAATGATTCTCAGGAGGGGATCAAGGAATGTATAACCGACAAGCTAGAACTCATGAATATCGACCAATAGGAAGAGTGACGCCGTAACTACTTTCCTGAGTTCCGGCGTAACTATGCCTCTGCAGGTAGGTCCAGGTTAGGATCGAGTTTATTCTTTGTTAAGGATATTAGTGCTAGAGGGTTAGTCATTCCGTGTTCTGCTGATAATATTGATATGTTGGGGGTAGTTGATTTTGGGTCTAGTGTTAATATCATGCCTCTATCCATATTCCTAAAACTGCGGATTGTCCACCTTTGGGAAACTGATTTAAAGATTGCATCCACTACTGAAACTATGATTACCCCGTTAGGTATTACATGAGGTACGTGTATTAAAGTCGATAAATTTACTTCAGCCCCCGAGTTTGTGGTAGTAGATGATGTAAAAGGCAAAAAGAAACATTTGATTCTTGGGTTGCCATTCCTTGAAACGTTAGCACGCTATGGAGGAGTCTATGGAGATATAGTAGAGTTCAAGTTAGATAAAACCTTGAGCCTTGACCCTGACGATATTGTTATAAAAGAACCACCAAAGATAGAACTAGATGACTCCGATAGATTTCCACCTTCGGATTTTAGACATTTGCAGGAATCCGAATCTAGTGACAATGAAGATGATGAGGAAGAAACCCCGTTTTCCGTACCCAGTTATGTTGTAAAAGGAAGAGTTCACTACTGTGCTCCTTTGGTTGAGGGAACCAGAGTAATATTTCCCACATGTTCCCCTTTCTAAAAAAGATGTAATGGAGGGGGGGAGTATTTCATCCGGAGAATTGATAACGCTGCAAAAGTCTGGTGGTGCTGGGAAAATGAGAAGGACATCAAACAAAAGTGGTTACAACGACATAGTGTTTTTAGCGAATGGTTCTCCGAGATTGACTGGATAATTTATTTTTGCGAGCCAGCCATGATGCATAACGATTACACCTTAGCATGGCCTACATGCAACCCAAATCACAAGATCTGCGATGGAGGAGAATACCCTGAACCTAAATGGCTCAAACGTAAGGAATGGGCATGTTTTGACGAAGATAAAAGGAGCAATGTAGGGTATAGAGGGATCTCATTTGAGAATTGGTTACGAGTAAAGTTTGGATATGATAAAATTGATGAGGAGAAAAAGGATAGATTCCGTTTCGAGTGGGCACAAGCTAATTTTCTGCGGAAAAGATGCGCCATGACTTGGTATGTTTCGCCACATGTATGGGACCAGCCTTATTCGACGAAAGATATTGAGGAAGTTGGGGATGATCAAAGGCCCCCCATAGGAGCCCCGCGGCTCTGAGTCTAACTTAAAGACTCGTTAATAAAGAAACATGCACTTTCGGGAGACAACCCGAATTATCCCTTTCTTTTTATTTCCTTTCTGTTGGGTTTTGTGTTTTCTAACATTTTTGCAGGAGACAATGAAGTAATTACTGCTGCAGTTACTGATCTGAACAGAGTTACGGCGTAACTCATCTCAGTGGTTACGCCGTAATCAATATTTTAGCAGCAGGATTCTTGACGCATTACCAACTACGGCGTAATACCATCTCTGTGGTTACGCCGTAACCATTCGCTTCTCAGCTCATTCCAGGTTTTGCAAGTTACGGCGTAACTCTATTATTGGAGTTACGACGTAACTCTCCTCTGCTTTAATTCTTTATTTTTAAACACAGTAACCTTGTATTAGTTTTTAAATGAACTTTGTGGGTGTGTTACCTGTAAACCCTCACGAGACTTCACTCGTCCACTTGGGACACCAAGTGGTTTAAAAGGCTTGTTGCATTCGCTAAATGCAACCGTGATTCCTACAAAAGTGAGTTAGGTTTGTTTTTCATTTTATTTTTTTCTTTTTAGAATTATGCTTGTCGGTATTGTGATTTCAGGGATTGAAGTTTGCTCATGACACTTTAACGAAGGCACGATCCTTTCTCATAGGCCTTCTTCTTTTTTGGAGCAAATTTCAGGGAAGTTCTCGCTCTAATTCTACCTTTCTCTTCACCTTTATTTTAATACCTAGTACAAAAGGGACTTTGTACAATTCAAGTGGGGGGACGGGAGTAGAATTATATCTTGAACTTTATTTCGCCCTCATTTTTCTAGTTTATTTTGAAAAATTATGCCATTTTTTATATTTTGACATGTTTTTCCAAACCTAACTAGATTAGACCTTAGTCGAGCACATACAACCCTTGATATTACATGGTGAGATTAGCCTTATCCGTTTCCTATATTTTACCCCAAATCCACCAAATTATGAGTGTACCGGTAGCTTGTAAACTTTAGAACTTGGCCTTTGCATCATTTCGAGACCATAGACGAGGTATGTTGAGTTAGCTCGATGTATTTGGACTTTTCAGTTTTAGAAGGCAGTATTATAGGATTATCACCAAAACAGCCTACCATTGTGAGTCTATCGATTAGTCACCTCGACTTTTCGACCCCCATGTGAAACCCTTTTGTTGCACTTCCCTTTAGTGCAAGATACCCCTAGATACACCCTTCTGAGCCATTCCTTTCATTTTGTCACACCAATATATTGTCTCATTACACCCTTACACCTTAGCCTACCCTGTAGTCTTTATTTGTAATTGGGAAGTCATCATTTGCTTAAGTTCAAGGTTCGAGTGGAAAGGTTTGGAAATCACGCTTTCATCGACAACAATTATGAAGATCATTGAAGAACCCCCAAATTCCCATTGTTCATCTCAAGTGGGGGGATGTTATGTTATCATGTATGTTCGAAAAAAAAATAGTTGATTCAGTTATGATTTTGTAAAGTGCAATGTTATAAGCACTATAGTATGAGCTTTATTGTTTAGTATCGAAGAGGCCACCTCGGTCACATTTGAAGATTGAAGTTGGAGTAATACCAACTGAAGAAGAAAAGGTAGTGTGCCCATCACGACGTCCTCTAATGACACATCTACCTTGCATTTCATGATCCGGTCTCTAGACTTCTAAACTTGAACTTTGGGCGGACGGTAAGTGGTGATGACTTAGTTATAGATATAGACTACCTGCTTGTTTTTCATTTTACACCAATTATACATCCCATGTCTTATCCTACCCTTTAGTCATGAAGCGTGTCTAGGTGATGCAGCGAGCAATCTTTGGTGTCTTGGCCATGGATTTGGTCATGTATCATTGATTTTGTCCACTTCGCCGTGACATGTTAGTAATGACGAGTCACCCCTTAACCTTTGTCGTGTCTACCCATATTGCCTTCGAGAATTGTTTAGCCCTTAACTCCAGTGGTGGAGATTTGTGTAACCGCCAAGCTTATGATAGAATACATGCTATGACTGTGCAAATGAGTGATCACCCCGAAATTAACACTTAGAATAGTTGAGAGATTTGAGTGTTTGTTCCCCTTTCGCAAGGTGTTCGGCTTTGTTTTATTCTAGCATAAGGGATTTGTAAACTCATATTTTCTAGGTTTTGGGAGATATCTTTTTAGGAATCTTTCTAATAAGGTCTACTTGAGGGCAAGTAGAGTTCAAGTGGGGGGATATTTGATAACATCAAATAGTCCTGATTATTAAGTGTCAATTTCCCCCGTTAATGCTCGTTATTTATATCATTTATATGGATTTACGCTTGTTTTCCATTGTTTTATACTTTCAGGTAAATTGCGAGCATTGGAGCTAAAGAGACGCGGATATGGAAACATTACTAAGGATTTATCACAATATGCCTATTTTGAAGAGGTTACGGCGTAACTAGTCTCTCACATTACGCCGTAACTATTGCGTGACCCCGAAGTCCAACTCATCAAGAGGTTACGGCGTAACTCTTTCCAAAGATTACGACGTAACTCCATTAGGTCAAAAGAGGTTCCACGCCGCGGATACTTACGCCGTAACTACTACATCACTTGCGACGTAACCAGGATTATTGAAGACTACGGCGTAACCACTTATAAACTTACGCCGTAACTAGTAGATCTAGTGCATTTACGGAGGTTACGGCGTAACTCATCTTTTGGTTACGCCGTAACCCAGACCTGGCCTATAAATACCCACGAATTCCAGCATTTCTATTCATCCCATTCCACACACAATACTCTGAGAACGTGGGAAAATACTCAAGGAAGGTCTAGGGAAGCATAAAGAGCTGTTTCTAAGGGAGAAGTCACACCATTACGATAAGCTTTAGCGTTTATTATTTCTTTTACTTTCAATTCATGTATTTCGTACCTTTGAATATTGAATTGATGTGCATGATTAATATGAGCGGCTAAGCACCCTTTGGTGCTAGCCTAGTTATGATTCCTTAAATGTTTTGTTTGCGTTTACCTTTACTTCCATACAATTATTTCTAAGTGTATGCATGCATAGTTCTTTGGTAGTCACCCCTGGTTCGGTAGTTTTGAATGGCGGTAGAGGCCAATTGCCTAGGAGATATGACCAACTGACCCTAGGTGAGCGGACTGAGACTGGAAGGGTAAGATATGACCAACTGACGACCCTTTCTACTTGTGCGATTTGACCAACTGATCACCTATCGTTTGGATGAACTTAAGAATTGAGGGGTGTAGTGTCTAAGTTCCTAACGGCCGGGCACTCACTATTTAGAATCTAGCATGTAGCGGTACTTAATGACTCGGCTTAGGGGACCAGGAACAACAGGACTTATGACGGTGCGCCTAATTTCTCCTGTGGTGGCATCTTTGCTGATAGGTTAGGACGAATTGACCAAATGCTGTCCTCTCGAATTTGACCCCACCTGAAGTAATTGGAAGTAGGTAGACGTAGACATAACTAGTTAGGAGGATTGAATAGGTTAGCACCACTATTCCTCTATTGATTTCCTTTCTACCATTTAATTGCTTTTATATTCTGCATTCGTAGTTTAATTAACTAAAACCATATCAAACCATTTATATTCCGTGACAATTAGACTTAGTAATTATCCGACACACATAGCTCTTGGGACGACCTCGACTTTACCATTTACTACACTACACACGACCGGGTACACTGCCCGTTAGTGCATTAGGGTAGACCATAGGTATAGCGAGACACTATAAATATTAAGACATGGTCAGTAAAACCTGCATCAGTCCCCGTATGAGACTTCCCCTTTCTCTTTTTAGGAGCAGGGTTTGGAGACACTGAGTCCCTCTGGTTGTTTATAGCAACTATATGGGCTGTCAATTCAATTTCACTGACTAAGGATGGGTTCTTTTGAAAATTTGATGGACTCAGGGTGGCAGGTAAAGCGCCATGTTGAAAATCTTGAGTATAATTGCAACCCAGTAACTCTTGTAAAGCACAAGAGACAAACCTAGGGTACACTGTAAATGATCTCTCCTATGTCGACATTTGTCCCTGTCATCAGGCAATAGGCCATCATCAACTGAATAAAATTGATTTGTTCAGTAGATGAGTGGTTCCCGCCGAGAACCTGAATCACAAAGGTGAACAGGATCTTCCAAGCCACGAGAAAGGAATTCTTGGTGACAGGGGTTTTGTCCAAAGTTTTTGGGTCTAAAGCTATTTTTTCCTAACTCAGTCTTAATAATAGCTGGGTCAGGGTGAGCAACATAATTTCCCTGGTTATAATCAAGCCCTGTGGAAGAGCAAAAAGTTTTATAGTCCAAAGTGACTACTTGTTCCCCATTTAAAATAGAAAATCTGATGAGGAACTCCCTGAGGGTTCTTGGTTCGTCCTCATCAGTGGCGGGTGTCGGGTCATAGGCCACAACAGTTGCCCAAAACTCCCTGAGGAAGTTGTGGTATAAAATAGAGGGTGAATTAATAAAGGCCTTTTTCAGTGGGCAGTTTAGCAAAAAATTCATGATTCCCTTATAGGCCGGGACATCATTTGGGTATTCGAAATTTCCCATAACGTTGTTTGTTTTGAATTTAACATTTTCAAGACCTCCTACCCACTATGGTGCAAATTGAATATTTTGAGTTCTTGCCATTTGATTTGCAGAAAAATATTTTAGGGTTTTTTTTTATTTCGACATGAACAGTCAAAGAAAGTAATTCCTTTTTCCAATTTTGTGAAAATTTTGTTTGCAAAGATGAATTTTTGCTTAAACTGGTTTTAAAACAAAGAACACACAATTGTTTCTTGATTTTGAAAGTATTTTGACAGAGTTTGATTGCAGAAACAATTTATGTGTGTGTTTTTGTGTTTCTGAGAAGGGTATTTATAGAGTGGTGAGAGGGTAATTTTTGCATATGTGAGGATTTGTAAAGTCCTTTTTGAAAACTTTTCATTTACCTCATTTAATGCAGCCACTCCATTACCCGCAGTTCTTTCTCGTTTTTCAAGGGAACAATTGCAGTGCACAGTAAAAGTGCATTTGCAGAGTTAAAATATCCCAATGATATTTGTTGTGAGAGAGGGCATTAAATGCCAAGTGGGATGAGGTAAGGTTGATGGGGACCTATGACATGGATGACAGAAGGGTTTTGAGACATATATTCCTATATTAAATTGGTATGTTTACCAACTGATAAGGTTTTAAAATGTACCTTTTTGAGGGGTCGTTTAAGCCCTTATTTGATCACTTTTGTATCCGTTATTGCTTAATATCGTTCCTTTTCACTTTTTAGGTCTCTTGAAGGCAAACTGCTGTAATGGCACTTATTTGGACGAAAAGGCGCGGATATATGAAGAAAATGGCCAAAGTCAAGAATCGAGACACTCAAGCTGCTAAATTACAAGGGGACGGCGTCACTGCTTAATCTGCAACGCCGTCGTAGGAATTTGTGACGACACAGAAGAGAAATCGCTAGTTTCTGGAGGACGGCGTCGGGCTTTAAAAGAGTAGGCCGTCGCAACTCAGACGGCCTAGATTCAATCCAGACGGCGTCAGAAGCTAAAGAGGACGGCATCACAAGCATAAGGTGACGCCGTCGCAAGATTAACTTGGCCAAGACGAAACCCTAATGACGGCGACACGACGGCGTCACAATTCATAAGGTGACGCCGTCGCACATGTAATCTTATATATAGAATCCGAATTTTTCAGTTTTAGAGGGTAGTCTTTTGGGTAAACTTTTGGAGTAAAACCTAAACCGAACTAAGGTCGTATTTTAGGGTTTTAAACCCTATCTTACACCAAGATAAGTTGTTTACTTCATTAATTTAATTATGTCTTCAATTATTTGTGTGTATGCTTGCATGTTCTACATGTCCGGCTAATTTACTTGTGTGTTTGCTTAGGGAATATGAAACTTAATTATTGAATATTGATTGGTTGTTTCTTATCTTAGTTGATTAATGATCTAGTAATGCGATAGGTCATTCGTTGTGTACTTAATGCTTGATTAATCTTTGTGAACATTAGGTTATAGCACTTTGAGTTGTTGTAAGCTAAACTATCCAAAGAGGCCTTAGAGTTAGAGTTTATCATCCCTAGTGGGTTTTGTAGACGAGACCCTTTGGTAACTTCAAAGAGTAGGGAGAAACGCATACCCTACAACTTTAGACACACAACGCAACTAGGAATAAGGACGTGACAATTCAACCACCAATAGAAGATAATTAAGGAGTAGTAAAACCTAAGTAAACACATCTTTAAACTATCATACGAGCACACAATAATTAGACATAGACTACCATCACCTTAGTTTAGATAATTAGATAATAGTAGAGTAATCGGTAGAAATACCAACCCCCCAAATCCAAACCCCGAGATTCGTATTTTTCCTTTTCTAAAAACATAAAAAGATAAAAAATAATCTTCCTCAACCCCAACCTTAGCGTAGTAACTTCTCACTAGCATTCCTATTCCCCTAGAGAACGATATCAATTCCCGTGGCTTACCCTAATACTACACTACAACGATTAGGTTCACTGCCTAGGGTGTTGAAAAACTTGCTCGACGAAAAGGAAGTTCCTTTTACCCCGAACGCGCTGTGTAAGCGTATCAAGTTTTTGGCGCCGCTGCCGGGGAATAGAATAGCTAGTTAGTAGTCCACCTCGTTTAGGTTTCTTTGCTTGATTCCTATCAAGTAAACTTTTTTCTCATTTTTAGCTTCCTTTTAGTCTATCCCCCTTCTTCGTGACCTTTGTTCGTAACCCCATCACTTTTCATCATGGAAGGTGAAAACCCCCCTCAAATCATTGTCCCGCCAAGAGACCCTACTCTTGGTGAATACTCGAGACCTAGCCACCTAGGCTATAGGAACACCATTGAGCTTCCCGACCAAGCCCAAATTACGGCCCTGCGATCCGACACCATCCGGTTGGTGCAAAATGGATGTGCATTCCATGGACTTCGTTCCGAAGATCCTAATCAGCATCTTAAGGACTTCCTTAAAATTGTCGATTCTATTGACCTTGATGCTACTACTCGGGAGACCACGCGTCTGCGTCTCTTCCAATTCTCTCTACGGGACCAAGCTAGTAATTGGCTTGAGCGACTTCCCGCCGGCTCGATCTCAAGTTGGGATGATCTCACCACTCATTTCCTTGCTCAATGTTTCCCACCGGGGAGAACCACAAAACTTAGGAATGACATCTTGATGTTCCAACAACGTCAAGGTGAATCTCTCTACGAAGCATGGACTCGATTCAAGGACTTACTTCATAAAGTCCCTCATCATGGCATTGATCTTTGGCTCCAAGTCCAAATATTTTATGATCATGTCAACTTCCCCACTAAGCGATCCATTGACCAAGCGGCCGGTGGAAAACTTAGTGATCTCACCGCGGAAGAATCATGGGGTATAATAGAGGACCTTGCTCTCTATGACAACGAAAGTTGGAATGACCCCCGTGAGTTGCCCAAAACCGTTAAGGCAATCTCCTTGCCTCCAATTGACTCACAACATTCCGACCGTAGGATGCTTCATGCTTGAACTTGAAGATCAAGTAAAATTCCTTATGAGCTCTTACGAAAATCCTAAGTCTTCACGCCATGTGAACAAAGTTTCCTCCTCGTGTGAGCCGTGTAGTGATCCTCATAACACGCGCACTTACACCCGATCCCCCGAACATGCTTCCGTTGACTACGCATCCTCGCGTGTTAATGGAATGGGAGGAAGATTCCCTGCAACACCCGGACCTAGGACTTTTAATGACACCCGAGAAGCATGGAAGGGCAAGCCCGACTTCTATTGGGGACAAACCAAAGAATTCACTTCTAATGATTTCTCATTACCCCTATCTCATGGCCCTAGCCAAAACATTGAAGGAATGTTGCAACAGCTTGTCGCATCCCAAGAAGCCCAAATAGCTAAGCTCTCGGACCGTTTCAACCAACAACAAGCCGATATGGATAGGAAGATAGATAACCTTTTGAAAGCCATAACCAATAGTGATAGGAAGGTTAGTGCTATCTCAACTCCCGAGCCTTCCGGTGTAGAGATTAAGGACCCAAGTAAGCTAGCTAAGCACGTTCAATTCGTCAATACCATCGCCTTAGTGAAACCTAATGACGAAGAGGACCATACACTTGAGAATAATGAAACAACCGAGGAAGTAAAGGAAGTAGACAATGACTATTTCAATAAGTTTCCTACGGAAGAAGAATTATCTCGCCACCCTCACTTAGTGCGTGACCTCCGTCACATGTATGTTAGGAAAAGCCCTAGGATCAAGTTTGGGAACCCTTGGAACCTCAATATACCATGTTGCATAGGACACCTTTTTGTGGCAAAGGCCTACATTGATCGCAAATCCCCAATCAACATAATGACTAGCACCTACTACAACTGGGTAATGAAGAAGCCTATCCCAACTAGGCAAGATCCAGAAAACCCTAATGTTAGTTGCAATTTTCTTGGTAGAATTAAGGGATTGCCCGTTTTTGTAGGTAGTTTCACATTCCCTACAGACTTCATAATAGTGGATGATATTAGCACGGCCATAGACCCTAGCTTGTCCCACGTTATTCTAGGAAAAACTTTCATAGAAAGCACCGGGATGACCTATGATCCCTCGTTAGGATTAGTGCGATTCAAGGATGAGACCGATGACATAGCTTACCAAATGCCGTTTAAGATTGAGAAGTTTTCATCACTCTCTAATGATGAAAAGGAACTTAAACTGTCGGTCTATTATAGGAATGATGAGGATAGGGAAAAAGGAGTAGATTATGTTATGGCTAAGATTTTCGGATTCTATAAGGATTGCTTGAACTTAGAACCGAAATATAGGACCGAGTGGGGAGAGGACGAACTTTTAGAGAGGTGTATCATAGGGCACTTCTACAACATGGAACCACCCACTGGAGACTGTCATGAGGAAAAAGGTGACGGTAATGAAGTCACGTAGGAACACGACTATGAGTCTAGCTACAAGACTCTTAAATAAAGAAAAGCGCTTCGTGGGAGGCAACCCATGCTTAATTGTTTGCTTGTTAGTGTCATATATCTTTTATTGATTGTTTATTCTCATGTTTAAATTTGTAAAAATGCTTTATTTTGTTTTTAACCTCGTCTTAATTGCATATAAAGGTATTTTACATAAAGGATAAGTGTAGGGAGGATTACACACGTTTTCATAAGAAACGTGAACATGAGAATAACAATTAATTAAAAGATATATTTGTGTGTTTGTTCGAGTCAAATGCTTGTATCGAGTCATAATGGATGTTTTGCAGAAATTTTTCCAGATTCTAAATATGTAAATTTTCCAGAATTTTTCCAGAAAATCGCAGACCAGTTTTTGTCAGGATAACCTGACGGCGTCAGGATTGCAACCTGACGGTGTCAGGAAGGAGTAAAAACATCAGATTACTTTTTCTCGTTTTCTGAGCTACTTAAAATTTTTTGGAGTTTTCCAGGTCTTAATTTTCTTAGAAATTCTGTAAACATCCATTCCACAAGCATTATATCTTAGTTTAAATCGAGTCTTATATATTATTACCGCCGATTTTACGCGAAGGTTTCGTTTGTTTTCTTCAAGTGTGCAGGTTTTGTTTCTCAAGAAGAAGTTACATAAGATTGAGGAGCTTTTCACGCATAAATTCTTCTTGGAAAGGATTTAACCACTACTTCACACACGGATCCTACCAAGCTAATCAGGGGAGTACTAGTTTCTTTCGTTTTTAATTACCTTCTTTTATCATAACTTTGATACTTTCGGGGAACATTGGGGACAATGTTCAGTTTAAGTGTAGGGAGGGAAAATAAAACGGGAACTTTGAAACTATGCTTATCCTTGATTATTTGCTTTGCCTAATTGCATTTGCGTAATAAACCATGAGAAAATGTCGGTTAGGGTAATTTTGGCACCAAATTTAAAAATTTTCATGACATATAAGAGTGGGCCATTAGTCTTAACAAAAGCGTCTCACGGATAGGAAGTTATATGACTAGCACAAAACCCTTTACCACTTAAATTCCACCAAAAATGTGAGGATCGCCCTTAGATTAGTAGGAATTGAAGCATTCATCTTCAATGCTTAGAGTGTGAACCGGTAGTATATTAGATTCTAGAACTTGTTTTGTGATGCATTCCGAGATCGCTAGTGAGACTACACTTGTGTAGTTAGGAATAACTAAATGATAAGAGGCATTAGGATAACCCTTGTTTGATACCCGTAATATAATTACTTCTTCCACATCGATTGAGTAATTCCCCCACACCTTTGCGTTGTACTCATCTTTAGTACACGATACCCCTAGTTAACCCCTCAGAGCCTATCCTTTTGGCGATTCTCGTGATGTTTCGGTTTTCCGGAATATCAATGAAGAGCATTGTTTACACCCCACCCCAAATGTACACCCAAATCGCCTTAGCCTACCCTGTATGCACTCACTTTTAGTGCATTATTGTTATCACCCTAAACCCTTAGTTCAATTATCTAGTTGCTTGCATGAGTTGCTAAGTTGAGTCATATCTTTTGTACACAGTTTTGGGACGATTGGGACTCATGGGAAAAGTTAAAGTTTTAAATGACTAAAAGGGAACGCCAATTCCCTTATCTGCGTAATAACGTACTCCAAGTGTTTTGATCTTTTCAATTCGGGTCATATTAGTGTTAGAGTAATAAAAACTCAAGTGTAGGGATGTGCTATAAATCCCTATTATTTTGATGTTATCGTAGAGGATGGTAGAGTAAAAGTGTATGAAAAAAAAAACGAAAAAAATAGAAAAAGAGAAAAAGAAAAAAAAAAGTGTAAAAAAAAAAAAAAAAAAAAAAAAAAAAAAAAAAAAAAAAAAAAACATACGGGCTACAATCCTACATTATCTTTAAATTTATGTTTGTTTATTTCAGTTATCTAGAGTTTAGAGTGTCGAGTCTTGGCTTAGCAACGCCATTCTTCGTATGCTTGTAACATAGAGATTTTTGACTTACCACCACTAAATAGCCTATCCCACCAAACCCTTTGTTTCCCTACCGTAAGCCTAACGTTACAACCCTTTAAAGACCTCTTTGATAGTCTTTCCTAGGTGCTTACGCCAAAGCGATGGAGGTTTGATCTATTCTCAAGCTTATGGTAATCTATGTACAAGGACCGGTTAATGAGTGTTTATCTTCCATTTCCAATTTGCTATATTTCATATACACCCGAGAGATGTGAGTATCCAAACACCCCATGTGAGGTGCTAGTATGTAATTTCCGTGCTTGTTATGACTTTTGCGGGGCTTATATGTGTTGTGGATTGTTTTAAACCAATGCTTCATGACCCCTAACGTATAAATTAATTGGCCAAAAGCACATTTGCTTGAGGACAAGCAAATACCAAGTGTAGGGATATTTGATAAGGTTTTAAAATGTACCTTTTTGAGGGGTCGTTTAAGCCCTTATTTGATCACTTTTGTATCCGTTATTGCTTAATATCGTTCCTTTTCACTTTTTAGTTCTCTTGAAGGCAAACTGCTGTAATGGCACTTATTTGGACGAAAAGGCGTGGATATATGAAGAAAATGGCCAAAGTCAAGAATCGAGACACTCAAGCTGCTAAATTACAAGGGGACGGCGTCACTGCTTAATCTGCGACGCCGTCGTAGGAATTTGTGACGACACAGAAGAGAAATCGCTAGTTTCTGGAGGACGGCGTCGGGCTTTAAAAGAGTAGGCCGTCGCAACTCAGACGGCCTAGATTCAATCCAGACGGCGTCAGAAGCTAAAGAGGACGGCGTCACAAGCATAAGGTGACGCCGTCGCAAGATTAACTTGGCCAAGACGAAACCCTAATGACGGCGACACGACGGCGTCACAATTCATAAGGTGACGCCGTCGCACATGTAATCTTATATATAGAATCCGAAATTTTCAGTTTTAGAGGGAAGTCTTTTGGGTAAACTTTTGGAGTAAAACCTAAACCGAACCAAGGTCGTATTTTAGGGTTTTAAACCCTATCTTACACCAAGATAAGTTGTTTACTTCATTAATTTAATTATGTCTTCAATTATTTGTGTGTATGCTTGCATGTTCTACATGTCCGGCTAATTTACTTGTGTGTTTGCTTAGGGAATATGAAACTTAATTATTGAATATTGATTGGTTGTTTCTTATCTTAGTTGATTAATGATCTAGTAATGCGATAGGTCATTCGTTGTGTACTTAATGCTTGATTAATCTTTGTGAACATTAGGTTATAGCACTTTGAGTTGTTGTAAGCTAAACTATCCAAAGAGGCCTTAGAGTTAGAGTTTATCATCCCTAGTGGGTTTTGTAGACGAGACCCTTTGGTAACTTCAAAGAGTAGGGAGAAACGCATACCCTACAACTTTAGACACACAACGCAACTAGGAATAAGGACGTGGCAATTCAACCACCAATAGAAGATAATTAAGGAGTAGTAAAACCTAAGTAAACACATCTTTAAACTATCATACGAGCACACAATAATTAGACATAGACTACCATCACCTTAGTTTAGATAATAGTAGAGTAATCGGTAGAAATACCAACCCCCCAAATCCAAACCCCGAGATACGTATTTTTCCTTTTCTAAAAAACATAAAAAGATAAAAAATAATCTTCCTCAACCCCAACCTTAGCGTAGTAACTTCTCACTAGCATTCCTATTCCCCTAGAGAACGATATCAATTCCCGTGGCTTACCCTAATACTACACTACAACGATTAGGTTCACTGCCTAGGGTGTTGAAAAACTTGCACGACGAAAAGGAAGTTCCTTTGACCCCGAACGCGCTGTGTAAGTGTATCACCAACCTAGGACATTAAGTAACTGAAATACTTAGAGCATTTAGTTACTCATTCAATGCTCTTTATCCATTGTCAGGGACCCTAAATGAGTCTACTCATTCAGTGAGAAGATGTGTTATTGGGGATTTTATTCAGGGACCATGAACCTTTTTCAGAAAGAGCTGTTGACATTAGGATTGGTTATTAGGTTGATGACTTTCAATATCAAGCATTCCCAGTTCAGCTTTCAGTGTCCTGAAGGTAGGTTCATCCAAAGGTTTGGTAAAGATATCAGCTAGCTGATATTCAGTAGGGATGAAATGGAGTTCTATGTCTCCTTTCATCATGTGATCCCTGATAACATGATATCTGATATCAATGTGACTGTTTGGTTCTTTGGTGAAGGACAGGGTTGTTGGAGATTGTAATAGCATTGGTGTTATCATGAAAGATGGGTACCATCTTGTAATGGATGTCATAGTCACTGAGTTGACTTTTCATCCATAGCACATTGGCACAGCATCCTGCAGCTGCCACGTATTCAGCCTCAGCTGAGGACATAGCCACTGATTGCTGCTTTTTTGTGCTCCAACAGACAAGTTTTCCTCAAAGGAATTGACAGGATCGTAAAGTACTTTTCCTATCCATGTTACAGCCAGCATAGTCTGAGTAAGAATAACCTTTGAGGTCAAACCCTGAACATTTAGGATAGTAAAGTCCAAGGCTTGGAGTACCCTCCAGGTATCTTAGAATTCTCTTGGCTGCAGTGAGATGGGATTCCTTAGGATTAGACCGATATCTTGCAATCAGACATACTGAGAATTGTATGTCTGGTCTGGAAGCAGTGAGATACATTAGTGATCCTACAATTCCTCTGAAGTGAGTTTGATTTACTGATTTGCCAGTGAGATCTGGTCCAAAGTTATTTTGAGGGACCATTGGAGTCTTCACTGAGGCACAATCAGAGATTTCTAGTATACCTCTCTTGACTGATGGTGATTCCTTTATCAATTTGCCTGATTTGTAGTCCAAGGAAATATGTGAGTTTACGCATCATGCTCATTTCAAATTTCTTTGTCATTAGTTTTTCAAACTGTTTGCAAAGAGAGTAATTTGTTGAGCCAAAGATGATGTCATCAACATATACTTAGACCAGTATCACATCTTGTTTTGTCCTATAGATAAATAGGGTGTTGTCTATCTTTCCTCTGACAAACTTGTTTTGGATCAGGAAGGCTGAGAGAGTTTCATACCATGATCTAGGAGCTTGCTTCAGTCCATATAGGGCTTTGTCAAGCTTGCAGACATAGTCAGGGTACTCACTACTCTCAAAGCCTGGGGGTTGCTGAACATAGACATCTTCCTTGAGTTTACCATTTAGGAAGGCACTTTTGACATCCATTTGGTAAACTTTGAAGTTCATGTATGTTGCATAGGCAAGGAAGATCCTGATGGCTTCCATTCTAGCAACAGGAGCAAATGTCTCATCATAGTCAATGTCTTCTTGTTGATTGTAACCTTTTGCTACAAGTCTTTCTTTGTTTTTAATGACAGTGCCGTTTTCATCAGTTTTGTTTCTGAAAACCCACTTCATTCCTATGACAATGACATCCTGAGGACATTTGATTAAAGTCACGACTCTGTTTCTGTCAAACTGTTGAAGTTAGCCTGAACCCAGCTAGGATGTTTCAAAGCTTTAGTGACACTTTTGGGTTCTATTTCTGAGAGAAAATCAGCATATAGACATTCATTGGCTGAAGCTGCTGATAGTTTAGCAACCATGCTCCTTGTGAGCATGCCTTCAGTGGGTTCACCAATGATGTTCACAAGCTCAATGTCTTGAGATCTTGTCCACGTACTTTGTGGTCTAGGATCTGAGCTTGATGAGGTCATTGGGAACTCAGGAATGGGTTCAGGGGCTGGACCATCAGAACATTGAAATCATTTGATGAGGTAGTTTGTTGTTCAGGTTGAGATTCATGAATATTCAAGTTCCTGAACATTTGGTTCAGTACGACCTATTCTAGTAGGGACTGATGGATTATCAATGAATTCACTGATGGTTGGTTGAGGGAGATTGTGAGGCAAAATGTAGTATGGGATGTCAGCATATGCTTGATATGAGGAATTGTTTTCAGAGTTGAACTCATCAGGAGAGTATCTAGATGAGTAATCAATTCCTATTTTCTCCACTGAGGTGTTGGAGAACTTGATGCTTTCAGTGCTTTCATCAAAGGTAACATGGAAGGTGTTAATACAAATAAGCCATAAAAACGTTTATTTATATTTTACGATCTTCTAATATTTTGTCGATAACAAACGTAAAATCATTTTAACGAAACTAATAAAATACGTAAATGGTTTGAACTAATAGTTTCTAACATATTTACATTTTCACATAAAACACTAAAACAAGTATAAGTGATTTTATGATTTAATATTACATATGTACAACAACTAGTGTTTACGTATTTGGGTAAAATATACACATAACTAGTATGTAATATATTGGGTAATATAAATGGGTAGAAACTTAAGTATCACAACCCATTGACCAAATACATTGAATATAGTTGGGTACAACCTAAAGCCCATGACCCATGGAGCTTGACCCATAACCCATTGCATGACATCATGCTTATATCATATATGGATAATATCTATAACCCATGGTATTGACCCATACCCATGTGACTAGGTGCATTACACTCAAGAGATACATTGTATCTAGCTAAAGACCCACGGATCAACCCATGACCCATGACCCATAACCAAAATACCCATGGGTAAAGAGGAGCGTCCCACGGATGCCTAGATTTACGCTAGACGGATCCCTTGTGGGAGGGATCCGTGGGATCCGGGGAACAGTAGAATTTTTCCTCTATAAATAGTGAGGCATTTCTTCATTTTTGTTCACCCCTTTCCAACATACTTTCCCTTTGAGTTTAAAACTCTCTAACCTCAGATCCAAGAGATCTATGTTTGTAGTTTTGTTTTTGTGTGATCTTCTAGGTTCCTCTTAAAGGCTAGATCACCACCTTTGAAGTCGAGCAAGCTCAAGTCCATGAGTTGCCATGCTTCCTCATCATCAAGACTACTGAAGTCTTCTTGTTGATGATTGTTTTTCTTTCCTAAGAAGTGTTGAAGACATTTTTGAAAGGTGTCTCAAGTGTCAAGACGAAGATATTAGTGAAGGGTATCTATCGTCCATATCATAAGCACTTGTGGTGGGTGCTTAGAAGTCAAGACTAGAAGCATTAGTGAAAGGTGCTTAAAAGTCAAGACACAAGACATTAGTGAAGGGTGTCTTGAAGATCTAGTTAAAGGAATTAGTGAAAGGTGCCTTAGATGTACATTCGATATGGTGTATTTCGATGTACAAGATAGATTAGTACTAGATCCAAGGATATTGATATCCTTGAAGATGTTGTAAAAAGGAGTTGATCTCCTTTGGGATTAGTCGTTGGTGTAGTGTTGGGTAGTAGTTCCTCCATTGCAATGGAACTAGGTGCTTAGCCTAGTACCTAATAAAGGGTAGGCGACGTTGTGTAGGTGTGGTTCACCTTGGTGTGAAAGAACTAGGTACTTAGCCTAGTACCTAATAAAGGGTAGGCGACGTTGTGTAGGTGTGGTTCACCTTGGAGTGAAAGAACCCGGTGGTTAGCCTAGCACCGAAAAAAGGGTAGGCGACGTTGTGAAGGCTTCTCCGCCATAAGGAGTTGGTGTAGTAATTACGAACTCTCGAGTAGGTGACTCGGGGAGTGGAGTAGGGCAAGGAAGGTGTCCTTGTAGCCGAACCACTATAAATACTCACGTTGTGGTTTTGTGCCTCTTACTCTTATCTTTTCATTACATACTTTTATATGCTTGTTTATCAACATCCAACACACACATCCAAATAGATTGACATAAGTCGATCTAAATATTCTAAAAGGAAGTTTTAATTGGTAAAACTATTCAACCCCCCCCCCCCTCTAGTTTTCCACAGAAGGTTTTCTCAACTTGTTGTCTTCTGGTGTTGAACACCCTAAAGGCTTTAGATATCAGTGAGTAACCTAGTAAATATCCATCGTTAGCTTTTGCATCAAATTTTCCTAAGTGATCCTTGTGATTGTGAATGAACACAGGACACCCAAATACATGAAAGTAGCTGATATCAGGAAGTCTTCCTTTGAAGATCTCATATGGGGTTTTGTTGTGCCTTTTGACAATGAATGACCTGTTTTGAGTATAACAGGCTGTTTTAACAGCTTCAGTCCAGAAGTGCTTTGAGAGTGCTGAGCCATTTAACATGGTTCTAGCAGCCTCAATGAGAGTTCTGTTTTTCCTTTCAGCTACCCCATTTTGTTCAGGGGTGTAAGGAGATGAATTTTTTTGGGAAATTCCCTTTTCATCATAGAAACTCTCAAGCTCCTGATTTCTGAACCCAGTACCATTGTCAGTTCTGATTTGTTTATCAATAATGTCATTTTGGTTTTCAATCTTCCTGATGAATGACATTATTGTTTCAGCTGCCTGACTCTTTTTGTAAAGAAAGTATACCCAAGTATATCTTGAGAACTCATCAACAATGACAAGAGTATACTTCTCATGCTGGATTGATCTTGGACTTACTGGTCCAAATAGATCCATATGCAAGAGGTGAATGCAGCTTTTGATGGAGAAATTTTGTTTTGTTTTGAATGATGCTCTGTGATGTTTGCCTTTTTCACAGGCTGAGCATGGTTTATCTTTTTCAAAAACCAGTGATGGTAAACCAAGGACTTTGTTTTGTTTTGCCAAGTTGTTTATATTCTTGAAGTTCAAGTGAGAGAGTCTCTTGTGCCACAGCCAGTTGACAGTTTCAGTGGCTTTGGCAAAGAGACAAGTTCCATTATGAGAGAGAGTTGACATGTCAAGTACATATACATCATCTCTCCTAGGAGCTATAAGAACAACGTCTTTGTTGGCATTGAAAATAGTACCTTGTTTATCATTGAACTGCACTATGTATTTTGCATCACACAACTGACTGACACTGATGAGATTGTACTTCAGACCATTGACATATGCTATTCTAGAGAAAACTATACCATTACAGTTTACTGAACCATAACCTTCAGTGGGACATGATGAGTTATCACCAAATACTACCTTGGGACCTGGTTCCTTTACATATTTGTGCAGATACTCCTTCACACCAGTCATGCTTCTTGAACATCCACTATCAAGATGCCAAATAGGCTCCCTGGCATGTCTCTGCACAAATAGTAACCTGAATTAGTTTCTCTTGCTAACCTACTTACTAGTGGGCTTGGGTCTGATGGTATGCTTAAACTTAGCAATGGATTCATGGTCAGTGGTTGTGTGAAGTGTGCTACCACATGTTTTGCACTTGCTTACTGAGGAAGACTCAGTGATGCGGGGTTGTTTTGAGCTTCTCCTTGCTTGAATGACCGTATCATGCTGAGATGTCTCATGTGATGTATTACCACATATTTCACAGCAGGAGTTCATGAGACAATCGTCAGAATGATGATCATTGAAGCCACAGTGTGGGCAAGGAGGAAAAGGTTTTGCTTTAGGCCTTTGAGCCTGCTTTGATGATGAAGCATACTGATGACCAAGGTTGGTATAACTTGCTTCATTGAATGACCTTACATACTGTAAGTGATCAGAAGTTCTGTGATCTTCCTTTTTGCAGATCATGCAAAAAAGGATTTTGTAGCAATTATCAGTGGTATGGCTTGTATAATGGCATAGATCACACTTCTGTTTGGGATTGGAGTTGCTTTTAGACTTGGAGGAACTTGAGATTGACTTTGGTTC